>CM054940.1:24716333-24985226 GCA_029168755.2 Tillandsia fasciculata
AAGGGGTCACTTGTTGCCTCGGGAAAATCCGTTGCCAAAAGCCTCGAAAGGGGAAAGCGCGCCAAAACGGAAAGATGAAGTCCTACCTCTTAGGAGTCCTCCACGGGTGCAAGAATCACAGGAAAATGATTTGTCGGGGTAGCCCAGGGGAGCAAAAATACGATCGCTGCGCCGAAGAAGAACACAAGGAAGCAACGTCGCGCCGCACCGTAAAATGGGGAACCTCGGGATTCGTGCCTCCTCAAATCTTGAAACTTGGCAGAGAGATCAAGGACTTAAAGATGAAGATTTTTGCTAGAAATAAGCTTGGCTGAAGGGGCTCGGTTGGAGTGGGAGAAAAAGAGGAAGAAGGAGGCTCGGTTTGGCACTATTATAAAGCTGAAAACAATTCACTTAATCCAACCATGTCCATGGTTCGGGCGCACCCCGAAATTTCGGGCGGCTACAGTAGGGGGCCGGCCCAGGGATTTCCGGGCGCGCACAGTGCGGCCCGGCCCACGACACAGCCCAGTCCACTAAGTCCCCGAGCCCCGCTGATCCCGGTGCACCTGAGCCAGCCAATGGCGGCGTGCCACGTGTCCCGGCAGCCCGTGCACCGCGCACGTCGCGGCGTGGACCGCGCACGTCGCGGCTGACCCGGGGCGTACGGTCACCTGCCCCGGTCAATCAGTCCACCGTTGCGTGGACCGGGAGCACAACACCGAACCAACCAAACCTCGCCACGTGTCCCCCGGTCTACCGTGCACCGGACCCAATTTCGTGGACCGCGCCTGCTGCGCCGGCCAACCAGAAGCGCCACGTGGCCCGCCCCCGGTGCACGACCCACGCGGTGGACCGCGCGCCTGCCGCGAGGGCCGCGCCGCCCCCGCCCGCCGCCGCCGCCCGCCGCCGCGCCGGGCGGTGCGCCGGCGGCGCTGCCGGCGATCGCCGCCGCACTGTTCCGGCGTGAACAGTACCCGCAAGCTCAAAATGACAAGTAAATAGCCCATCTTGACCGTTTTCGCGCGCTGATTCCAAAAACGAGGTCCGTTTTGCCAAATTCCGCCTCCAAAATTTGCCGGAGGCTCCCGCAAGCGCCAAAAACTGCCAAAACTTCCGGGAGTCCGCTTTTGGACATCCGGACTCAGAATTGGGCAAACAAAAAGCCAATCTCAAGCGTTTTTCCGCGCTGAATCCAAATCCACCTCCGTTGGCCAAATCCTTTTCTAAAATTCGGCAAAAGCAGCCGAAGGCCAAACAGCTAACCAAAGCTCACAGGGTCCATCTGTGGCATCCCCTTGATGCACTATGGGCCAGATACACCATCAACAGGTGTTTAAACAGTGGATTCACGGGAAAAAGCTGCATGGGGAAACAGGGGTCCTACATCCTCCCCCACTAAAAAAAAGTTTCGTCCCCGAAACAAGGAAAACAAACAGACGTACCTCAAACAGAAGCCTCGAACAAGAAGGGGTAGGCATCTCTCATCTCTGTCTCCAGCTCCCAAGTAGCCTCTCGCTCCTCATGATTGCTCCACAGGATCTTCACATATGGAATGGCCCGATTGCGCAATTCCCTCACCTCACGAGCAAGAATCCGCAACGGGCGCTCCTCGTAGACCAAGTCCTCGCCGATCTCCAACGAAGTGAAGTCAATCACGTGCGACGGGTCAAAAACATATCTCCTCAGAGCTGAGACGTGGAAGACATCATGAACTCCGGCCAGGCGCGGGGGTAAGGCAACTCTGTAAGCCACAGGACCAACTCTGTCAAGTACCTCAAAGGGTCCAATAAAGCGGGGACTGAGCTTTCCCCGTACTCCAAATCTCCGGACCCCTTTCGAGGGCGAGACCTTCAAGAAGACATGATCACCAACCTGAAACTCCAGGTCTCGCCGTCGAGTATCTGCGTAGCTCCTCTGACGACTCTGGGCTGTCTCAAGATGCCGGCGAATAATCCTGACTTTTTCCTCTGCCTCCAAAAGTAACTCCGGTCCCAAAGTCCTCCTCTCACCCACGTCACTCCAATATAAGGGAGACCGACACTTGCGTCCATACAACGCTTCAAACGGAGCCATCTGGATGCTCGCCTGATAGCTGTTGTTGTACGCGAACTCAACCAAAGATAAGTGCCGGTACCACCCTCCTCCAAAATCCATAACGCACGCTCTAAGCATATCCTCGAGGGTCTGTATGGTGCGCTCTGACTGTCCATCGGTCTGTGGGTGGAAAGCGGTGCTAAACCTGAGCTGAGTCCCCAATGCAGAATGCAAACTCCCCCAAAAGCGTGATACGAATCTCGGGTCTCGATCTGACACAATCGAAGCAGGTATGCCGTGAAGCCTCACTATCTCATCCATATATAACTGTGCCAAACTCCAATGACCAAGTCATCTGAACTGGTAAGAAGTGCGCCGACTTGGTGAGTCTGTCAACAATAACCCAGATCGCATCTGCCCCGCTCTGCGCCCTCGGCAATCCAGTGACGAAATCCATAGTGACGTGGTCCCATTTCCACTCGGGAATTGGAAGACTCTGCAACTTGCCAGCAGGAACGCGATGCTCTGCTTTCACTTGCTGGCAAGTTAAACAGTGAGCTACGAATCTCCCAATGTCCCGCTTCATTCCGGGCCACCAAAACTGTGCCTTGAGGTCCTTATACATCTTAGTACCTCCAGGGTGGACGGTATAAGGTGTATAGTGGGCCTCCCTCAAAATCTGATCTCTAATCTCCTGATCCATAGGCACACACACTCGGTCCCTGTACCGCAGTACTCCCGAGCTATCCACAGAAAAATCCCCTGTCTGATCCGCCTGAAGCTGCGTCCTGATCCTCGTCAAGTGGGGGTCCTCACTCTGAGTGTCCCTGATCCTCTCCAACAGAGTGGGCTGCAAGACCATAGACATGAGTCTAGCAGAGACCCCAGGGGATACTACCTCCAGCTGTAACCGCCTCATCTGCTCGACCAACGGCGCCTGCTGCGAGATCAATAAGCTCAGACTCGTCCTCCTGCTCAAAGCATCTGCCACAACATTGGCCTTGCCGGGGTGATAAAGGATACTCAGATCATAATCCTTTACAGCTCCAACCACCGGCGTTGCCTCAAATTCAGCTCCTTTTGGGTGAACAGATACTTCAAGCTCTTGTGATCAGTATATATCTCGCAATGCTCACCATACAAGTAATGCCGCCACAGCTTCAGAGCAAACACCACCGCTGCCAACTCCAGATCATGAGTAGGGTAATTTTTCTCATAGTCCTTCAATTGCCGCGAAGCATAGGCAATCACCCTACCCTGCTGCATCAACACACACCCCAGACCACTATGTGAGGCATCACTGTAAATCACAAATCCTTCCCCCATAACTGGGAGGGCAAGGATTGGAGCGGTCATCAATCTCTGCTTCAGCTCCTCAAAACAGCTCTGGCAAGTCTCGCTCCAAACAAACTTAACCCCTTTCCTGGTCAGACGAGTGAGGGGAGAGGAAAGCTTCGCAAAGCCTTCCACAAAACGCCGATAGTAGCCCGCCAAACCAAGAAAGCTCCGCACCTCAGTGATAGTCGTCGGCCTCGGCCAATCTCGAATAGCATCCACCTTGGCCGGATCCACCGCCACTCCAGCAGCTGAAACAACATGACCCAGAAAAGCAACCTCCCGGAGCCAAAACTCGCACTTTTTGAACTTAGCATACAGCTTCTTCTCTCGCAGAAGCTGTAGCACGGTCCTCAAGTGCTCCTCGTGCTCCAAATCACTCCGGGAGTAGATCAGAATATCATCTATGAACACCACCACAAACCGGTCCAAAAACGGCTGAAAAATCCTGTTCATCAAGTCCATGAACGCGGCAGGGGCATTTGTCAACCCAAAAGGCATCACAGTAAACTCATAATGCCCGTACCGCGATCTGAAAGCCGTCTTGGAGATGTCCTCGGCCCTCACCCTCAGCTGGTGGTAACCGGACTGCAGATCGATCTTCGAGAACACCGATGCTCCCTGTAACTGATCAAACAAATCATCAATCCGGGGGAGGGGATACTTGTTCCGGATGGTCACTTTGTTCAATTCCCTATAATCCACACACAACCGCAGTGACCCATCCTTCTTCTTAACAAACAACACAGGCGCTCCCCACGGAGAAACACTGGGTCTGATAAAGCCCCTATCCAAAAGATCCTGAAGCTGGGCTTTCAACTCCCTCAACTCAGCTGGCGCCATCCTATAGGGTGCCTTTGAGATTGGTGCAGTCCCAGGGACTACATCAATCACGAACTCAATCTCCCTCTCCGGCGGCATCGTCGTCAGCTCTGGGGGAAACACATCTGGGAACTCTCGGACAATAGGGATATCCTCGAGTCCCAGTGCCGCCGTAGGCACCTCCACAACCGTGGCCAAAAAGGCAGTACAACCCCTACTCATCATCCTCCTAGCTCTGGCCGAGGAAATGGTCGCTGCGAACAGCGTGCTCTGGCAGCCTCTGAAGATGAACTCCTCCTGTCCTGGCTCGCGAAGAGTCACCGTCCTCTCTCTGCAGTCGATAGTGGCGGAATACCGCGATAGCCAATCCATCCCCAACACCAAGTCAAAATCCTGGAGCTGCTGCAAGACAAGCAAGTCTGCAGGCAAAATCCAAGGCCCCAACTGCACCGGGCAAGCCACACAACGCTCCTCGACATGCAAAACGTGATCAGGAATCCGCACCTCTAATGCACAAGACAAGGACTCTACCTCTAGACCATGCAGGGATGCAAATGCTCGACTAATAAAAGAATGAGATGCTCCAGTGTCGAATAAAGTACGAGCCCGAATACCAAAGAGTAGAATAATACCTGCCACCACCTGGTCTGCCGCTGAAGAATCTGCTAACTGGGCGGCATACACCCGCCCGCTCGGTGCTGGAGGTCGAGAATCTGTAGGATGAGAGGTGGACGGCCTGCTCGCTGGAGCATAAGGCCGTTGCTGCTGAGGGGAATATGAAGCCGATGCCGAAGAAGGTGCCGAGGAAGTAGTAAGGGGGCAAGTAGCTCGCACATGCCCGGCTGTCCACAACGGAAGCATCGACCCCATCTCTGGTCACAAGTATGGCGGCATGCTGACCCTGCAAAAGATACATCGGTCAGAAGATCGGGGCTGTCTCGGCTGCTGCTGCTGCTGCTGTCTCGAGGACTGCTGCTGAGATCTCTGCTGCCTCTGCTGCGATCTCTGCTGCTGGTGCTGCTGCTGATGCTGCTGCGGTCTCTGGGGTCCACCAGGCCCTCTCCTCTCAGATCGCCCACGGCCATAAGACTGGGACTGCGGCGGCCGTGGCGGTCTCCAAGAGCTGGCCTGTCCCCCGTCCTCTGGGGCTGGTCGCTTCCTGTCGGAACTCTGCGCGACCGCGGCCCTCCGTCTGGCCACCTCCTGATCACCTCTCTCCACCCACTGTGCATGCTCTGCGGCTGCCTCCAGGGTCTGAAATCTCTGAGCATGCACAAGTGTGTAAATCTCTGGACGAAGGCCTCCCTCGAACAACTCAACCTGGTGCGGACCGTCACGAGCGACGTAAGGCACACAGTTCAGCAACTCCCTGAACTCCTGGAAATAGGCATGGGCCGATCGATCGCCCTGCTGCAGATTCTTCAAATCGTCCTCCAACTTCTTCTTCACACTGGTAGAAAAATAGGTGTCCAACACCATCCGTTTGAACTCCTCCCAAGGTAACTGCCGAGTGATCCGGAACTCCAGTGGCTCAACTCGCTGCCACCAAAAATCAGCATCTCCGTCCAAACAGTGCACCGCCATGTGCACTCGATACTTCGGGTCGATGAAGAAGTCCCGAAAAAGCTTCTCCATCGCAGAAAGCCAAATCCCAACAGCCCGGGGCTGAGCATCCCGCCCCGAGAATCTAGGTGGTCCCCGCTTGACAAACACAGCGAGTTTGTCAGCAAAATCCCGCTCCTCCTCCGCAGTCAAAGGCTGAAAGCTCCAGGAGCCCCGCTACTCGAAGATGGCGCTGACGGCACAAAAGGTGCAACAAGAGGCACAGGGACCTCAGGAACAGCTGGGGGTGGTGCCTCCCTCTGAGCAAGCAGCTGCTCAATCCTCTGCTCCTGGCGGCGCTGACCCTCCGCCAACTGGGCCACCAAGGCCCTCAACTCAGTAAGCTCGGGGGGTGTAGGCTGCTCTGGCTCAACAGGGGGCGAAGGGACACCCCGAGTGGGAATCCGACGTCGAGGAGGCATCCTGCCACAAGAAACCAAACATCAGCAACAAAACCCCACACGACCCAATCTGGCGAAAGTCAAAAGACATCCCCCTATTTCTGTAACCTTATGTTGTCTGCAGCCAACATAATGGTTCAACAGAAATAGACTATGTCGATCACTCTTCACTCACAGGAAGAGTTAACAATAAAAATCACCGACTTTCGCAACAAGTCACGCCACTCACGCCCTATAATCCTAGGGTCTGTCCAAAAGCCTAGGGTTTCCTAAGTCCCAACTGACCTATCCCTAAGCTCTGATACCAACTTAATCTGTCACGCCCCGGGTGTAAACCAGAACCCGGGCCCGTCCACAGATCCGCCGTGCATGCGGTATTTCCCACATACACGAAGCGTCGGTAACCTGCTCAGATATAAGAAATAATAATAAAAGAGCATAATAATCAGAGCTAAACTAAAACTACTGTATCTCAGACAGAAGCTGGAAGTAAAAGGTACAACAGTAAAATAAATACAGATGTCTCTCCCAGCTCACACTAAAATACAAACAGCTGGCAGAAGCCAGACCCAAAAGAAGTAAAATAAAACTGTCTGAGAAGTCCTGGTACCCAAAATCTCCAGCTACATCCCTCGGTGGCTCTCTATCTAGTCCGCAATCCGCTTACCTCGATCAGTTGCTGACGGCCCAGCAACTCCCACAGAGGACTCTGCAAAACAAGGGGAAAAGAGACAAGAAAGACAATGGGGGTAAGTACTACTATAAACAGTAGCCTCCCCTAGTGGGTAAAGCCTCAGCTCAGATATGCCCACCAGGTGATCAGAGGCGAAAAGGGAAAGGAGAAGAAAGGGGATGCAGATAAATAAAGCAACTGATAAAGTGCTATCCCTAATATGCCTCTATATGACCAACCAATAAGGATGGGAAAAGTGATGCATCAGAATCAAGAAGCCTGTCATAATGACCCAATCTGACCGCCAGTGAACACTGGCACTGCCTGCTCTGCTGCGACGGGTATGCCAGCCTATGCATAACACCGAAGTAAAAGGAGTCCCTAGGACTCAAAGCCTGCCTGCCGCGCACTCCGGAGTGGCACTCGAGGGGAGCGACCCACACGAGGAAAGTAAGTATCACTGTATCAAGTATCACTGTATCACTGTAACCACTGTCTCATAATAGCAGGACTGGATCGAGACTCAAGGAAGTGGGAAAAACCCTCCACTAAAGATAGCCCGATCCCCAAAACACCCAATCTGATGCAATAGTAACAATCCGGTCAACCACCCAAGATCCGTGGTCGCCGCAACACCCTGTCATAAACCCAACCTGTCCCAAATCCCCAATACCTGACTACACTGTCCAACAGACGCTCGAACCTGAGCGACTAAGCCGCAAGTGTCAACAATAGAAGAAGAAAAAGCAAATGCATGGTTTCTCCTAAGTCAAGTCCCAAAAATAGTGTAGCAGTAAAAGATGACACATTTAATCATGCATTGTTCCAATATTTTGTCCAATTTCCCAGAATAACAGTTTAGAGTGACATAAGCTAGGGTGACAGTCTCATATAAAAATCATCAGTTTTGCAGTCCTCAAATATTAATATTTGTCTCTAAGCATACAGTCCAGATTAATTAAGCGATTAAAAACAGGTGATCATTCTAACAATAATTTATCAGGGATCTGATAACCAATAATTAATTCCCTAAAGCATGCAAGTCTACCAATCACACATTAGCATCTTCAATTCAAGGGTACTCTGATATTCCTAGTGGGCATACCAAAGAGAGGAGTACAACAACCACCCACCTGAAGCGCAACTGTCCAAGTCCGTACAGCTAGAAAATACCAAAATTCCAAATCCTTGCTCCCACAATTTCAGCACACCCGAAATAATCCTGGTACATCAAGAAATCCACTAATTACACTAGACTCCCAAATTCAGCACTTAATCACATACAACCTCGAATTTCAGAACTGCTTAATTATCACCTGCAGGAATTGCCCAGAAAATTCCAATAAAAATATCACGGCGATCCTTGCGTCGATAGCTTCGAAACGGTACCTTGCACGTCCAAATCCGAGTTCTGTACACCAAGATAAAAATTCAGCAAGAGGGCACTCTCATACACTAATCTGGATTAAGGGCTGATTACTGTTCACAGAGAAATCCTTAATTATCACCTCGAAAGAAAATTCACAAAAATCCACTAAAAATACGAGCGCGTTCCTTGCGATCCGTAGATGAAAAAGTTGTATAGGCTCGTTTCCGTGCGACGCTCGTGCGCAAAGATATAGCCGAAACACTCCGCTGCTGTCAAGGAATTCCATACAGAAAATGGGGTCACTTGTTGCCTCGAAATCCGTGCCAAAACCTCGAAACGGGAAAGCGCGACCAAAACGAAAGATGAAGTCCTACCTCTTAGGAGTCCACTGGTCCAAGAATCGCAGGAAAATGATGTCGGGGTAGCCCAGGGGAGCAAAAATACGATCGCTGCGCCGAAGAAGAACACTAGGAAGCAACGTCGCGCCGCACCGTAAAATGGGGAACCTCGGGATTCGTGCCTCCTAAAATCTTGAAACTTGGCAGAGAGATCAAGGACTTAAAGATGAAGATTTTTGCTAGAAATAAGCTTGGGCTGAAGGGGCTCGGTTTGGGAGAAAACAGAGGAAGAAGGAGGCTCGGTTTGGCACTATTAATAAAGGCTGAAAACAATTCAATTAATTCCCACCATGTCCCTGGTTTCGGGCGCACCCCGAATTCGGGCGGCTACAGTAGCGGGCCGGCCCAGGGTTTCCGGGCGCGCACAGTGCGGCCCGGCCCACGACACAGCCCAGTCCACTAAGTCCCCGAGCCCCGCTGACCCGGTGCACCTGAGCCAGCCACTGGTGGCGTGCCACGTGTCCCGGCAGCCCGTGCACCGCGCACGTCGCGGCGTGGACCGCGCACGTCGCGGCTGACCCGGGCGTACGGTCACCTGCCCCGGTCAATCAGTCCACCGTTGCGTGGACCGGCGCACAACACCGGACCAACCAAACCTCGCCACGTGTCCCCGGTCTACCGTGCACCCGGACCCAATTTCGGTGGACCGCGCCCGCTGCGCCGGCCAACCAGGAAGCGCCGCGTGGCCCGCCCCCGGTGCACGACCCACGCGGTGGACCGCGCGCCTGTCCGAGGCCGCGCCGCCGCCCGCCGCCGCCGCCCGCCGCCGCGCCGCCGGCGCCGGTGATCGCCGGCGACACTGTTCCGGCGTGAACAGTACCCGCGAGCTCAAAATCGACAAGTAAAAAGCCCCTCTTGACCGTTTTCGCGCGCTGATTCCAAAAACGAGGTCCGTTTTGCCAAATTCCGCCTCCAAAATTTGCCGGAGGCTCCCACAAGCGCCGAAAACTGCCAAAACTTCCGGGAGTCCGCTTTTGGACATCCGGACTCAGAATTAAGCAAACCAAAAGCCAAACTCAAGCGTTTTTCCGCACTGAATCCAAATCCACCATCTGTTTGGCCAAATTCCTTTTCTAAAATTCGGCAAAAGCAGCCGATGGCCAATACAGTCAATCAAAGCTCACAGGGTCCATCTGTGGCATCCCCTTGATGCACTATGGGCCAGGTACACCATCAACAGGTGTCTAAATAGTGGATTCACGGGAAAAAGCTGCAGAGGAAACAGGGGTCCTACACCCACTGAGAACTTTGTTGTAGTTCTCACACCCTTTGGGTGACATCCCCACAGGTCCAGGTACATCGAGCGAGGCACGCGACATGGGTAAGGGCCCAGCAGAGTAGCGACCTAGCAATCTAGAGTTGCCAGCACCATTTTGGAGTATTTATTTTTTTAAGCGGAATTTGTATGTGATGAACATTGTAAACTTTATATGTTAAGTTTCATTTTGAAAAAAAAAAAGTTATAATTTTTATATTGTGGATGTATGTTAAAGAGAGTTGTATTACAAGCAAAGTTTAATATTTCGCTCATGTATTGTACTTTCATTTTCTTTTAACTGTTCGTTTGAATGAATTAAGGTTTAAATTTCATAGTTTAGTTCTCTGATTGTTAACTTTTTCGCTACACTAAACTGTGATTGTGGAAATAAATCGTTCCTTTCGGGTCATGAAAGGTCATGCCCGATTGGTGGGTCTCTTGGCGCGCCCGGACTGTCTAAATTGGCGGTCTCGGGGCGTGACAGATAAGAGTGGTATCGGAGCCATTCATCAGCTGGAAATGTGAGATGAATCTCGGCTGAGTCAGAGTTATATAGCGGGTAGAGCGAGGCTTTCCGGCTAATGACCGTTGTAGGTGGAGTGTAGCTCCCCACAAGGTCGGTTAAGACTAGCGAGATGAGTCTCACATCGCCTGGTGCTTGTGAGTGTCTTTGATCCTGACGAGGACGCCAGGGCTTAAAGAGGAAAGAATGTGACATCCCTGGAATGTGTATTAGTCATATATATAAATAATATAATAAGACTAAATTTTTTAATCCGGCTTTAGCATTTTGCGTGGTAGCAAGACCCAAGAGGTAAGAGAGTTAAGCGTGCTAGAGCTAGAGTAGTTCTAGGATGGGTGACCTCCTGGGAAGTGGGGCGTCACAACTGTCATCATAGCCTAGGAATAGTTCTAGGTGGTTAGCGAACCTTAGGGAGACCTTAGGGTTTAGGCACGAGAGAGTGTGTGGACCTTTTGGCGAAAGTATGTGATTGGATTTTACGATTCCCAAGAAGAATATTGGGAATGGATCGAGAAAAATGAACTTCCTCTAGCTAACGATATGTTGAGAGGCCGACAACCTAACATTAGGAATGGGAGAGAGTATTCTTCTTCACTTTTGCATGATTGGGTTAACGTATTCTTTATTGTGTTCATTATTTTTTTCGCATTCAATTACGCATTATTCGAGTTATAAAATTTGGACTAACGGTTGTTGTGGTGTGCAAATAGCTATGCCACCGCGAAGGGAGACACGGTCGACGCGGCTCGAGCCGGGGGAGGGCTCCGGGTCGGGCGATGTTCGCGAGTTGCGGGAGCAGATGGCCGCGCTGATTGGCGTGGTGCAGCAGCAGGCGGAGGCCTCATAGAGTCAGGAGGAGGCTTCTCGCCGACGGGAGGAAGAGGCTTCCCGTAGGCTGGAGGAGGCGTTGCAGCGCTAAGAAGAAGTGTTGAGGCATCAAGCGGAGCAGATAGAGAGGCTCCAGGATATGTTGGCGCGACAGGTTGAGGCTACGCAGACGGCGCATGAGCGCACGGCCTCGCCTCAGGTGGGGGTGACTACGGAGGGTGTGGCTATGGCGGCCGAACCCGTGGCGGCGCACCCCGCACCATCGATTGGGGTTACTAGGGAGGTGCCCCAGCGGGCCGACTCGGAGGCAGGTGACGCCGAGTATGCGGCCCAGAGGGCGGAGCAGGACCGGGCGATGGAGATCCTCGCCAGTTTTCGGAAGTTCCACCCGCCGACCTTTAGCGGCGACAAGACCGACCCTATGGTCGTGGAGTCCTGGATCGACTCTATGGAGAGGTTGTTTCTGACCCTTCGGGTGCCGGCGCGGGACCGCGTTACTTTGGCGGTTCCCCACCTTGATAATGTGGCACACCGATGGTGGAAGGCGGAGATGGAGAGCCGCGCTAGGACGGCGTTGCCTGAGCCAACTTGGGAGTTTAAGGAGCTATTCTTCGCTACCTACTTCCCCGACAGTGCCAAACAGCAGATGGAGGACAACTTCAAGAACCTTCGTTAAGGAGGCTGATCAGTCTAGGAGTATGAGTGCGAGTTCTTTCGCATCATCAGCTGCTTGCCCACTGTCGTGCGGAGTGAGTGGGACAAGGCACAGTGCTTTGAACGGGTCCTTCGACTAGCCATCTATTCGAAGGTCCAGCAGCTCAACATCGCGACCTACAGGGAGATTGTCCATAGATCCCGCCTCGTGAAGCGGGGTGATATGGTGGTGTGCCGAGAACGAGAGGCGTACGAGAAGGAAAATGGCAAAGGAAAGGAAAAGAAGCGGCACCAGGGTAGCTCTGGGGGTCAAGGCCACTCTCAACGGCCCCCTAAGCAGCCGCGACAACAACATCACCCTCGAGGGCCTCGACAGCCTTTGGCTCCCGAGCGGTGTGCCATTTGTGGAGGACAGCATCGACCGACCGAGTGCCCGGAGCGTGAGGGGAGATGCTACAGGTGTGGCCGGTCGGGCCACTTGGCTCGTGACTGCTGGAGGGGCACGCACCCCCGCCCGGCCGCGCCGATGATCCAGGGTGCCCTTAGGCAGCACCAGAAGGCGGTGCCAGCTCTACCAGCTGCACGCCTAGCCGCACCACAGCGACCGCCGAGTGGGCAGGTTTTTGCCGCTTAGGCGAAGGAGGAGGAGCCCGTGGCCGACGATGTTGTGGTAGGTATAATTTTTATTAATGATGTTTGATGCAGGACTCTATTCGGCACAGGTGCATCGCATTCATTCATTTGTAGATCCTTTGCCATGAGACACGGTATCGATGTCCTACAGTCTACTAGTACTACGATGGTCCAAGTACCGGATGGTTCCTTGGAGATTTTGGAGAGTTGTCCCGCCTGTCCAGTGCGGATTGGCGAGTGGATTATGACCGTGGACTTCTTGGTCTTGAGACGGCTAGGAGGTTATGGCATGATTTTGGGAATGAATAGCCTTCTTCTTTCCTTTTCTTCTTATTATTCTTCTTCTTCCTTCTTCTCCCTTTAAAAAGTATGTGATTATGCAATTCTGTAAAACCCTAGGGATCTAATTGCAATTGTAGCCTTATGGGCTGTGTGCCCATGATCTCTAAACTCTTTGTTGGAGATCCGACGGCTTCCGTTGAATGGGAATTGGATTCCGGATCGTAAATCGACAAAATCGTCGGTTTATCGGCGACTCGTTATGGAATCATGCAGTTCGAGGAATTGTGATGATTAGTTATTGATGCCAGATGTTCCTGGTTGTTCTCGATGCTATCCTGGCTGGTCCAGTGACTTCGGTTTAGGGTTGGGTATGAGTGAGTCTTTTTCTGACCTGTAATTATGATTCAGGTCCCAGCAGTCAGCCGCCAGCTCATGAGCCATCCAGCGGTCACCGTGATCGTCTACCCTAAGGTGGGTTTATTTTCGGTCCGAACTTTATCATTTTGGCCCTACGGGTACCATGGTTGGACGGATCCCTGTTTTGTTGATAGCCTTGATCCCACAGATGAGCCTTTCGTTATGCTTATTATTTCCAGCATTGATTGATATATTTGGACACTAGCTCAGTTATTGCCTTTTTCTCTATTCTTCACTGCATGTTTAGAATAAGAGTTCCAGTTTCAGTACTTGGCATGATTTACAGTATCCAGTGAGGATTTCCTCATCTTTTCGTCGTGTTTTCGGTCTTCCGACTGCGAGCTTGAGTATCCGTATTGAGATCGCTATGCACCAGCTGTACATTTCAGGTACACTAGTGGGCTGATCCCCCACAATGGTGTTCTTTACCGGTAGAGTGGTCTATCCGACCCGTGAGTCCGTTTTACATAGCTGCACCTGTGGGACCGGGCAATATTGAGCCCATTTTTGTTATCAGTCAGCAGGTGCGGGGAACATGTCAGACTTGATTCGACACTAGCCTGAGGTTCTCGTGACCAACAGTGGCATCTGATTGGGTATCATTATTTATGATAATATTGACGCATGTTTACAACTTTGATATTTATGATCATCATATTTGCTCTGTTCTATAGCATGATCAGTATTATTGTTCATTGAGATTGATCAGGATTATCTGTTTGTCAGTTATTGTATGATCAGCTTCATATGAGAATACTCTGCTTTATTATTTAGCAAATGTTTGATGGTACTCTAGATTACAGCTTTGACAGTTATGCATTTTCATACCTGCCTGATGTACAACATGATACCTTGACATTTTCATGGTTTATCTGATTAGTTATAGCATGTTCAACTTCCTTCATGAGTACCTGATTTCATTTCAACATGGTCAGTATCTATTTTTCAGATTATAGCCTATTTTGCTATCCGTTTAAACAGTATCCAGTAGGTACGACTTGCTATTTTTTGGCCTGTCGTACCCACTGGGATACATTTATGTTGTATCTCACACCCTTTGGGTGACCACCATTTCAGGTCATCAGGTGCTGAGATATCGGGACGATTTAGTGAGCTGTCACGATAGAGTTGTCCCTGCTATTGGCCTCAGTGGCCCAGTATTATTATTTACAGAGTTGATCTGGCTATTTTATCATCTTGTGATATGGATTGTGGAGTATTTGTTGGATTATGTTATGTGTTTAGATATAGAACTTTATGTTATGTTTTAGTTAAGTGATTGTCACTCCTCTGATTGATTATTATATTTGTTAGTCGAGCATGTATAGGGGAGACTATCCGTGTGGATAGAGAATTTTCTATGCATGTGGCGGTCTGTCCACGTCCTGAGTTTCAAGATTTTGAATTCTGATTAAAAAAAAAAAAGTTGTTTGAAACTCGGGGCGTGACACTGATGATATTATTCGAATTGACGATCAACACCATTAAACAGATCTATGTAAATACGTCTTTGTTTTTCCATTTGAGTACTCAGTAAATGATGTTGAGAAATCTCTTATTCGGTTTTTTGTAAGTTCCAAGTGTTCGAGGTCATGTTTCAATGTTTCACTGTGTCGATTGTGTCGATTGTTGATTCAAATATCGTATTATTAGAAATGACACGACACTTTATCTTTTTTTACGAGCACTTAAACTTTCCTTCAATGATGTAATTAACAGATATAGAAATTGTTGATGCAATTAATAGATATAAAAATTGGTACGATTCTATAGTATCGATAGGTATAAATGATTATTTGGAAGAGATCAAACTTTCTAAAGAGAGATACTAAAAAAGAGAGGGAAGATAGAACAAGACATCTAATTTTTTATTATTCTATAAATGCTAAAAGATACTTTAATCCTAATTCCACTTTACTGAAAGTAAATAAAATATTTTAAAATGATAATGTCTTTTCGTAATTAAAAAAAATTTAGTCTGAGCGATATATTGACATAGGCCGGTCGCTGAACCACATAATTTGCTTGCATGTTTTATTTTTGTCATTTTTTTATATATATATTTTTGTGAAATTATATGAAACGACGGAACATTCTTCCTCGCGTCTGGATTTGAAATTTGGTTGAGACATTAAATTTTACTGGAGGGATACTGCTGCTTTATTTGGTTGAGACATTAAATTTTACATCCTTCTCTACTTGTGCTACAATTATTGATGATTAATGTTTGAAATTTCAGTGGGGTAGGGTTGAAATTGTGCCAAAATTGTTATTCTCTTTTAATTATTGTTTGGTGATGATTGGACAATTTCAAATAATCAAATATTTTTCTGAAATTTGTTTTTGGGAATTCAATTTTTAGAAGTAAAAAAGTTTTCTTTTATTTGATTATTTTGATGATTTTGTACCTATGTTTTACAATTAAATATTAGCCATTGAAAATTTGGTTGGATCCATGATATGATTCAAAATCCACCTTACAACCTGCTTGGCCTTGCTTTAGTTAAAAAAAAAAATGTAAATTAACTAGAATCCAATAAAATATTTAAGAGTGAATTGCAATTTACTTTAATTTATTATAATTTTTGGCTCGAATTTTTAAAAGTATTATAATTAAGTTCTACAATTTAATATAATTGGCTAAATGTTGATATATTGTTATTGTAAAAGTAATTAAAAGTTATGTGAAAGTATTGTGATTAATGATAGGATAATAATTAAAATACTAATTAAGGAGTTGAGTTGTAATGCAATTGGCAAACGCGCTTCGTTGCTGTTCATTTATTTTTGATGATGGAGCTTTTAAATCGATGATTGACAACATTAAATATAATTTAAATTATTTAAATTATTTATAAAATAAATTTTATATTTTTTTGATATTATTTTTTTGTCTATTAAGTGGATGAACAGCTGAAATGAATATTTTTTAAAAAGTGATGATATGAATTTTGTAATTAAGATGGAGAGTATAGATCTTGTTTTTAATAGTTCAAAGTATTTTTTAATTAAAATTTAATTAATCTAGATTCTTTTATATTGTTAAACGAATAAAAAAATTTATATTTACTATTAAATTTATAAATTTTGTAACTTTTGATCATTAGGTTAGTGATGTCGAAAAGATTTGAAATTTAATTTCTAGATATTTCCAGTGATCTAGATCATATTCAATGGTGTCAATCGCATCGTCGATTTGAAAGTTTCATCATCGAAAACGAACGGGTGGCAACGAACTCGTTTGGTATTTCAAGTCAACTCCTAATTAAGATACCATATTACTTTTATATCAGAAAGGAAAATACTTTTTGTATATTCTATTTGGGGTGTACGATTTACACTCATGTCGATTCTAGAATGGGATAAATTTTATTCGTCATTTCGAAACGACGGATAAAAAAAATTTTATCCTAGATAAATGAAATGTATACCTAACAAATGTATTATTATTATTGCTCATTTACCCAATATTTAATAAGACATTTTTAGTCTTAATAAAATTATTCAGGTTAATACTTAATAAAAGAGTAAAGTACTCTTAAATTGGGTCAAACATGCATCAATAAAAAATACATGAATTTTGAACCTTAAAGTGAGCTCACACGATATTTTCGGAGTTGTGGGGTCCGCATAGTACATCTATATATATTCTCATTAATGCTAGTCAATGAGAATACGCTTTATTAATGGTATCCTCTCCCACAAACCACCAAAAAAAAAAAAAAAAAAAAATGATGGTTATTATTCCCAAACTTATTAGTTTGGATCAATTATTCTGTCTCTATGATATGATGATCTGAAACTTTATTAAATTTAAATTATCAATTAAAAATATTTAATTTTAGTTAATATTATAAGTGTGCCCAAATCAGATTAAAATTAGATTAAGACATATTAGAATTATAAAAAAATATGAGATTTTAGAGATGGTTCATGCGGATTCAAGAGGTGATTCCTACTAAATTCGTAGTGTAACATTTTATTTCGTATAAGCTCTCATATTTTCGGTTGGTATTTTTTTTTTTTATATCATTTGTGACGATACACCCTGTCAGCAATAATAACTCGTTGGATCTAAATTTTCAACCCAAAATATTTATGTTTGATTATTATTCCTGGCATGAATAATTTCATATATCCATATCGTCTCCAAACTTTTGCCCCTCTTCCACTGTGAGAGGAATTGCTCAATTATTTTAGACACAATTTTTGGACATATCAATCTAACCAAATTTGAATAGTCAAAGAAATGGAACAAAATTTCCACCAGAATCTTTGACCCCTAGAAAAGCTACAAAAAAAAAATAATGAGCTAATTTAATTTGACTCGTTAATTTGTAGCCCACCACTATGGTTACTCAAATGGCTAAACTAAATATATTAATAGAGACGATCCTGAAAAATCTTGTCATCTAGCGGTGGCGGCGGCAAAGGATCCGAAGCCCAATAACCCGACAAAGCCCAACCCGAATCGCAGGGTTTCGAAACCAACTATTTTCGCCAAATGCTAATGACGATGCCGCTAATTAGTTACTTTTAACGTCGACAAAAGCATATTTCGTTGCTAAATATTCTGTCTCTATATCACAATATTGTCGAATATTAAGATCCAATAGCTTATCGGGTGGGTCCAGTTTTGGATTCGGATCCTTTGTTATATAACCTATGACCTTAGTAGTGTGTGTATATATGTAGCAGTTGTGGGAAGTGAAAAGTGGGAATCTGGGAGTATGCTCTCATTCCCACATGTAGCAATGGCTACACCAGAAGACCACGAAGCAAATGGCCATGAGAGAACTTCGGCTATCGACGATCCGGACCGCGCCCGGCTCCGTGAGCTGGGCTACAAGCAGGAGCTGAAGCGCGGCCTCTCGTAGTCTCGATCGCGCGATTTCATTTCAATTCAATCACTTTTGCTACCTTTTCGTGCATCTGATTTGTGCTATTCTGCATGATCTGTGGCGTAGGGTGGTGTCGAACTTCGCGTTCTCGTTCGCGATCATATCGGTGTTGACCGGCGTGACGACAACGTACAACACGGGCCTGCGGTACGGCGGGCCCGCGTCGGCGACGCTCGGGTGGGTGGTGGTGACCGTGATGAACGGGTGCATCGCGCTGGCGATGGCGGAGATTTGCTCCGCGTACCCGACGTCGGGCGGGCTGTACTACTGGAGCGCCCGGCTCGCCGGCGAGGACTGGGCTCCTCTCGCCTCGTGGATGACCGGCTGGTTTGTCTTGCTTCTCTTCTTTACTACGCTTCTTAGCAAGACAACTCGTTTGCAATAGTACTATTTGAGTAATTCATTCAACAAATATCAGTTAACTTTTTTTTGTTAAAATTATCAAACATACATCAACACTTTACAAGTGCAGTGTCTCAATTACCAATTTAGTTCTTATATTTTTAAAAATATCAAGTTATTCATATTTGTAAATTTTTAGTTTTTGAATGAAAAAATGTGTTGTTAGAATGATAGTGTGTCTCTTGAGTTAAGTGACTGATTGATAAAATAGAATGATATAAGGAATGAAATTAGTCAAAAGAGTATATCTAACAGTAGAAATTTACAAGTACAAATTACTTGGTACTTGTACAAGTATAGTAGCCGGACTTTCTCTCTCTCTCTCTCTCTCTCTCTCTCTTCTCTCTCTCTCTCTCTCTCTCTCTCTCTCTCTCTATATATATATATATATATATATATATAGTCGAGTTAGAATATTATTGGTAGCAAACGGACTTCGTTACTAGCAATTTGTTTTCGATGATGGAGTTTTTGAATTGACGATCAGCATCGTTAAGCATGATCTAGATCATTGGAAGTATTTAGAAATCAAATTTCAAATCTTTTCGACATTGACCTAAGAATTAATTGATTGCAAAGTTTATAATTTTAATGGTATAAATATGAGACATTTGTTTGTTTAACAGTGTAAAAAATCTAAATCAATTAAATTTTGATTTTTTTTTTTTTTGAAACTATTTAAAACAAGTTTTATACTCTTGATCTTGATTATAAGACTTTAATCCTCACTTTTTGAAGGATATTTATTTTCAGCTATTTATTTTTATGTCCACTTGATGAGCAAACAAATATTAAAAAATCTTGAAATTTGATTTTTAGATAGTTTAAATAATTTAAATCATATTTAATGGTGTCGATCATCGTTTTAGATGCTCTATCATCGAAAACAAATCAGTAACAATGGAGTTCGTTTGCTAACGATAGTATTCCCACCTCTCTCTCTCTCTCTCTCTCTCTCTCTCTCTCTCTCTCTATATATATATATATATATATATATATATAGGCCGGAATACTATCGATAGCACCAAGTCATTGATGCTATCAAGTTTTTAGCCTTTGTATTAAAGGATGTGTAGTTAAGGTGATAGTGGTCCCTTAGGGTTTACTAGGTGGTTGGTTGAATAGTAAAAATTTTAGGGGACCACTATAATCCCAACCGCATATTTTTTATCTAACAGTTGAAAATTTGATAGCACCAATTACTTAGTGCTATCGATAGTATTATAGCCGGATTCATATATATATATATATATATATATATATATATATATATATATATATATATATATATATATATATAATAGAGATGGAATGCTTCTAATATATAAATTATACTTTTTTTAACTTTAATTTCTACCTTACACTTTAATTTAATTAGAGAGACTAAGCTACAAGGTGAAATTTTTTTTTTTTTTTTTCCCGAACTTTCAAATAAAGAAAATAAAATCTACTTCTATTTTGGGCCTTGAATTAATGCAGAATTTTAAGAAGGATGTTTAATTCTTTGTATTTTCAAGTTCAGGAGAATTTTTAGTTTTAACTATCAATATTTCATGCAGGTTTAACATTGTTGGACAGGTATTATCAATTTCATCAATAAATATCATGCCATTCCTTATATCTTATTCAGAAACATTTTTTTTTTTTTGGAAAATGTTTCTTATACACCATAAATGGAGAGTATATTTTACATCTCATTCATTATAGGGCAAATTCTACTCGAAGTGACTAGTGAATAAGTTCCCACCAACTTGTATAGAGAGTACATTTTACACACCATCCAAGGTGGGATGAATTCTACTCGAAGTGACTAGTGAATAAGTTTTTATCCTGGGATTGGTGGGGTGTACGATATCGTACACCCAAAATTAGGTGTACGGGTAGCATTGCTTCTTTTTTTTTTTTTTAGCAGTGTTACCCGTACACCTAGAAATAGGTGTAAGATGTACACCCCATCAATTCCACGGTAGGAACTTATTCATGAGTCATTTTGAAGTGACCGATAAAATTCACCCCACCCTGAGATGAATGGAGTGTACATCATACATCCCATCTGAATTTTTTTAGCAGTGCTACCCGTATACCTAGAAATGGGTGTAAGATGTACACCCCATCCATTCCACGGTAGGAACTTATTCATGAGTCATTTTGAAGTGATCGGTAAAATTCATCCCACCCTGACATGAATGGAGTGTACATCATACACCCCATTTGGGGTGTACAAGTAGCATTTTTCTTTTTTTTTTTGGGTAAATATGTAGGATACTCCCTCTCATAAAGGTCATTTTCAAATGGGTCCCTCAAATTTGAAATTCTTTTTAATTTGAATTAAGCTACCTAGTTAAGTTAAAATTTTTGTTTAAGTTTGGTGGCTCTATTTATTAACTATCAGCTATTAATTATTTCAGATTCATTTGTTAAAAAGTGGTTTAAAATATTAAATTCAATGTAATCCTTGACATGAATTCAATATTACCCCTGATTTTATTTTGTGCAATCACTTGATTTGAAAAATTAAAATTTAAAGGGGTGTCAAAAAAAAAAAAAGTTTATTTAATTTCTTTTCCCCGATATTTTCTTATTTTTATTTGACTATTCTGGTTTGTTAAATTTAACGACTATATATACTATCAATTGTTCGCTAAAAGAGTGATTAAAGTTATTAAATTTAATAAAATTACTTATTTGGCCAAAATTATCCAATTTTCATGAATAATCAAAATAATTAGATCCTGTTTGTATGTATAAATATTTTGTTCGGTATATTTTTTTTAATTTATTTAAAAAATGTATATATTTGATTGATAGATTGAATAGTACATTCGTCCTTCATGCAATTTTTTAAATAAGATAAATAATTTTGTAGATGAAATAATAATATCCAACAAAATCATGAATAGTAATTTTTTTGAAAAATATAAAAATCAAATTCCTTACTTACAATCATAATGAAAAAATCTTATACAACTTATTAAAGTTGCTTGGGGACATTTCTAAATGGCTTATAGTTGAGGTGGTCTCCTTTACATTTTTACTTATTTTTATTTTTGACTTTTTATTTTTTATTTTTTATTTTTTTAGTGGGCTGGTACTACAAGTGTGGACTTCTCTCTAGCCCAACTACTCCAAGTTATCATTCTACTTAGCACAGGAGGAGCCAATGGTGGAGGGTACTTGGCCTCTAAATACATGGTGCTTGGGTTCCATGGTGGCATCTTGTTGTTGCATGGCTTGATTAATAGCCTTCCTATTACATGGCTATCAATCTTTGGCCAAATTGGTGCCCTCTGGAATATGTTAGGTGAGCCCTAAAAATGAGATTAATGCATGCATGTGTTGCTTTGCATTCCTATTGGTTATTTATTATTAGCTAAAATAAGTTTAACTTTCTGTCCAATAATAATAGACTCAGAGGACTAATAAGTTAAGTTGGGCGAATCCAACCAGTTGAGTAGGACTAGCTACGGTCAATAATAGATCTAATGTCTAGATTGGTTGAGTCAGGTTGAAATCTATAAACGTTGTGTAACGATCCGGCCCACTAGCAATAATAACTCGTTGGGCCCAAATCATAGCCCAAAATGCTTAAACCCAGTTATTATTACTAGTGTCCATGTCTCATATAAACCCAATCACAATTCCATCCACATCCGATGTGGGACTATTGGGGGCGTCACAGACTCCCTCCGTTTAGGCCTGACGTCCTCGTCAGCCCAAACACACACACAACAGCCCAAGATCACCAGGCGATGTGAGACTCATCTCGCTAGCCCTGTCATCTAGACCCAGACTCAGCCAAGACTCGCCACACACTTCCGGCTGGTTATTGGCTCTGATACCAAATTTAACGACCCGGCCCACTAGCAATAATAACTCGTTGGGCCCAAACCAAAGCCCAAAATACTTAAGCCTAGTTATTATTACTAGTGTTCATATCTCATATAAATCCAATCACAATTCCATTCACATCCAATGTGGGACTATTGGGGGGGGGGGGGGGGGGTCACACGTTGTGGCTGAGCTCTTAAATGCGATGGGTACACCCTTCTATTTAGCATGTGCTTTTGGGATGATTGATTAATTAGCGCCCACGATCCACAAGCATTTCAACCTATTTAGATGTTGGAACTAGTTATTTGATAATAATTTATATGCTAGAATCCTGTTTAGATATTAGAGTAAGTTATTTAGTGACATTTATGCCGGTGTAAGTTATCCAGTGACTGAAAGTTAGGAGTTTGATTTTTTGCTTCTTGAAAAGATTTAGTAGCCATGATTTAGTAGGCTAGCATATTTCACCTATGTGGTGATTTTTTTTATTTTGAGAAAATAACTTTGAAGGCCAAATATGACATGCTGTGTTAGACATTTGATTGCATCCTCATCTACCAAATACTATAAACTTCCTAAATAAATTAAAGAGCAACCTCTTATTCGGAGCGCGCCTCTTTTATTCTTATAAAATGTCTATAGTATCCGGTAGAATTGCATAGTATATTTGATCTTCAAATTATTATTTTTTCGAATAAGATAAATTGCCTTGCTGATGAAATACAATATCCCATCAAATTATGAACAGCGAAACCTTCTAAGAAGTTAAAATCAAAATTCTAGTTTGCAATGGTAAAACAAAATCTTTATAGAATTTAAGTTATTATTGTATAACTTGTTCAGATATCCAAATAATGTGGAGAGCCTACGTACTATGTACTATGTCATTATAGATATTTAATCATACTCATTATTTACGTACCGTACTACCATGGAATTTGCGTAGATAAAATAAGCCAAACAAAATGTTCATGTTTTATACTTATTCTCGCTATTTTAAACACCATTTTACATGATTGCTAAGATGCATCAAAATATGTTGAAACATGAGAAAGAAAGGGAAAAAAAAAACTTAAAAATGGGTCTTCTATTTATTTACCCCCACTACTATTGAAAATTTTTAAATTTACTTTGAAATTATCAAAATACCTTTCTAAATCTCAAATCGCATGAGTAAATCTTAAGGGTTTGGAAATATTTGAATTTTTTTTTGAAAATCAATAAGGGTATTTTGGTGGAACAGAAATATATTAGATAGTTTTGAAGTTTTGAAAGATATATTAGATATTATCTCGAAAAAATTAGGAATATTAATCCTTTATTATAATCCTCTTGCTAGAATTTGATTAGATTTGTAGTTGAATTCTAATTAGATTAAGATTAATATTTAAATTTGTTGGAGGTTAATTTATTAAGATTTAAATATTAATTAGAATAGAAATCTATTAATACTAAGATTTGGATAGTTTTTAATGTAAATTATAAATATAGCATATGTGTTATTATTTTGACTGTGGTGATGGAATTTAACTACACTCATATGACATGATGGGGGCAGAGGTTTAACCACATTCATATGGTATGACCAAAGTGTCTATAATTTTGGATACACGTACGATGTGTTCAAAGAGAGAAGTTTTTTGGGTTTATAGAAGACAGAGAAGGGCGAGTGAAATTCAGGAAAAGGGTGCGGGTGTAATTCTTCTCTTGGTTAATGAATCTTTTGAGGGGACGGATTTATAGTAAAAACTCGATTTGACGGGTGAGTGAAATTCAGGAAGTGGGTGTGGGTTGAAGCTACTCTGTGTAGAAGATGAGTCGGTGTAATTCTTCTCTTGGTTAATGAATCTTTTGAGATGACGGATTTATGGTAAAAACTCGATTTGATGTTTTCGTTGTGAAATTTCAACAACTAGTATCGGAGCGGAATCTGGTACTGGGGTGAGTACCAGATTCCCAACACCTCTAATGTCATATAACTTGTTCCGGCATCCAAAACATACCTAAAGAATATTACGATATTAACCTTGAAATAAATCTAATTTCTATATATTTTTTTTTTTTTGTTTTTTAATAGGTGTTTTTGTATTTGTGATTCTAATTCCCATTGTTGCTACGGAGAGGGCGAGTGTCAAATTTGTGTTTACTCACTTCAACACAGATAATGGTGAAGGGATACATAACAAGCTCTACATATTTATTTTGGGTCTCTTGATGAGCCAATACTCCATGGGAGGATATGATGCATCTGCTCACATGGTATGTGCATATATTTGTTACCTTCTTTTTCTTTTTCGCTTTTTGTAAATCACATTTTTTAGTACTTAGTTAACATTCCCCTTTACATCATTATTAAATTTCTTTTATGTAATATTTCTGTATAGTTTGGCTAAATGCAGTTATATCTCTATAGAGAAGTGTTAGATGTGTCTCGAAATTTGGTTATCATTTTCGATTTTATACTTCTGATTCGCCGACAACTACAGCTTTGCGATGCGACAAATATTGAAAAAATGATTTGAAAAAGAAAAAATGAATGTCTAACCAAATGCAGATTCAAATTCAGTGTTTGGTTTGATATATTTGAATTCAATTGCTGTAGTTAGTACTATAGGAGGAGGCCCAACCGCAGCAGTTGAAATTACGTCCAAATTGACCACAGTTCCAATTGCAACAGTTAGAGAGAGAGAGTAAATATAAACAACTAGCTGTAAAATCTTTCCTTCCTGATCACTTTGTAAATAAAAAATATTTTTTCTTTTTATATTGGAGGTAAATTCACCGCCGTGTATATATATATATATATATATATATATATATATATATATATATATATATATATATATATATATAAAAGAAGATAAAATTTTGAGAATGCATTTCTCAACTATATATAACCAAATAAATTATTTAAAGTTACTGCACAATCTACTACATCCAACAAAATAAGATGTGTGTAGCTGTAACTGTTGAATTTTTCACTGTTAGTATTTTCAACTATACTGCATTTTTAATTATTTCCAAACAAACAGCCCCTAATATAAGTATTATTATTATTATTATTATTGGATAGAAAAGATTTAGTTGTATGCTGAATAAACTTAAGGTGCTTAATTGCTGCAGCAAATAATTGAAAAATATGATGATGATGATGAAATTGAAACCAATATCAAGCTTCAATGACTAAATTGTTAGGATTTTCATATATGTGGCTTAATTAATTATATTTAAATTTGGATTTACTATAGATGATGGTCAATTCTAAAAGATATAGAATTACTTCATATGATATATCTTATCCCTTTTCCATCTATTAATTAAATAGAACCCTAATCAGACTTTCATGGAAAATCGATTTCGAATCTATATAAAGGGGTACTGGTCCTGCCACCTACTTATGTGTATTCTGGTAAGATTGTTCATTAAATTCACGCTATACGGATGAGTGTCTGAGAAAGAAGAAGAAACCAGATTACCTAGTTCGGTCTGTACCGTTCGTATTGCAATCGGATTTTTTGCTTTCGCTGTTTAATCAACAATTTATTTTCTATGGTGCTCTGTAAGTTATTTTACATTTTTATTTATAATTCTGAATATTGATATATATTCGGTTTTCTTTTATTATCATACCATATAAATTCCATCAATAATTTGTAATCTTATTTAAGATAGATGCCACAAACTTATGGTAACATATTTCACTCACTCACTCACTCTATCTGGCTCTCTAAATGAACAGACAGAGGAAACAAAGAATGCAGACAGGAGTGGATCAATTGGGATAATAACTGCAGTAAGCCTGTCATCCATCTTTGGCTGGGCCTATTTGATAGCAATTACATTTGCAGTGACCAACATACCATATCTTCTGGATAGCAGCAATGATGCTGGAGGTTATGCAATTGCTGAAATCTTCTACCTCATATTCAAGAATAGATATGGAAGTGGAGCTGGAGGGATAGTCTGCTTGGGAGTGGTGGCAGTTGCCATATTCTTCTGTGGTGTCAGCATAGTCACAAGCAATTCTAGGTACAGATGACTTTTCATTAAATACTGTCGGATCATTGGTGCTAATCATTAATCTCAAAAGCTCGAGCTATTAGAAATACGCAACCAATTCACTTAAAACGTACAGACACAGCACCCACGGGTTTCGACCGAACTCAACCCACCTAGACGTTAGGTCTATTGTTGGGCCTCTTGCCGTTAGGTCTATTGTGGACCGCAGCCCCACTCAACTTATTAGACTCACCCACTCAACTTATTAGTCTCCTGGGCCTATTGTCACGGGGCAGAAAGTTGGACTATTTTAACCCATAAATAAATGGCCAACAAATACAACATAATTAGAGATACATACATAGAGTTGAAAATTTTAGTAATTATATTTGCACATGATCTGTTGGGTAGTCTGTAGTTTACAATGCTTCAACCATAAACTTTTTGATTGGCGCGCCGCTTTCAATTAGAAGCCGCAAATTGCAAAACTTATTTATATTTATAGCTAAAATATAGAAAATCACTCTGTAAATACTCGCTTTTTTACTTTTACAATATTGTAACTTGAAATGCCCCTAATAATAACTCAAAAATCTCTCATATATTAAGCTTGTACTTATGTATTAGCCTTTTTTAAAAAAAAATGAAAAACCTTTTTTTCTGCCTACACTTTGCAATAATTAAGGTAATTGCACTCTCGAGTGTTAGGTTTTGTGCTGTCAAATTCATCTATTACCTATGTTAGATGTGATTCCGAAATTTGAAATCACTTCGATATTATGATTCCAGTTCGCCGACGGCTTCGCGGTGCGACGACAAATTTCATGGATCGGATCAGATCCGCTAAGGAAAAATCCGTTAAGATTAGTGTCCTCTTTTCTTTTGCCCCAGAGAGATCGAGCGATTGTACGATCATCTGAACTTTGAATTCATTTTGTTCCGACACAGTAAAACTCTTCTCTTTCGCCCGTGGTTTTTTTCCTGCAAAAAGTTTTTCACGTAAATTTGTGTGTTATATTTTATTCGTGCTTTTGAGATTTACTTTTGTATGGTGATCGCATATTGATTTTGTGTTTAGTTTGTGCGCTCGTTGCTAACAACCTATCCTATTTGGTTTATTTTTGGTTTGATTCAATAAGTGATATATATAGTGAGCTAGTTGGTAGTTGATTTGGATTTTAATTAATCCATTAACATATTGGATCAAATGGGTTGTTATGAGAGAAATTCTCATTGGGTATAGTAGAGAGAGGGTTCTCCTTCTTTCATATAGAGAAGAGATGTATAGAGAGAGTTAGAGCTCTCTCTCTTTTTTTTTTTTACTTGATTGAAGGCATATTTAAGAGATTCGCGGGATGAGAAGGTGCTTCAAAAAAGGTGTAGCAAGAAAGTCTTTTACCGTTTAGATGGTTATATGCCCATTGTTATAGATGTTGGATTATATAAAATCATGTTTCGAGTCGAAATCACGATATTCAATTCCGCGACGGATTGAATATGTTGGATTTGATCATAATTTGATTCAATCTTATTCCTAAAGATTAATGATGATTTAGGAATATTTTAAAAAGAATTCTTAAGAGGATATCAACTAGAAGTGATTTGAAAACTCGGATGGACGGTGGAGATCATTTTCTATTAGAATTAGGTTTTTAGAGTTATATTAACTCCTGTGATTCATCTTTTACTTTTTAGAGTTTCATTGAAAAAAACTCTAATTGAGAGAAAAAAACTTGGAGAGCCTCCGTGAAGGAGTTTCTTGTAATCCAATTTTACTCCTTGTACTTTTGTGTCGTGAATTAATCGAAGAACGCATTGAGCTGATTTTGCCCGTGGACGTAGGTTGACACATTGTTGGCTGAACCACGTAAATCTTGTGTCCTTGTATTCTCTTATTCGTTTTATTTGTTTAGTTATCATCGTGCTTGTTTTCTACAATCGTTTTCGTCTACTTTTATCTACGAAAGATCCTGTTTCCGCTGCGCTCGTGTGCTGTGTGGGTTGAGGTGTGCTCGATAACCCCACGACCGTCCCCCTTCAATAGATTGATATTCTCTAAAAAAAATCTTGTAATCTTCTCAAATTGAAAGTAGGTTTGATCTGATCTGTACATGTCAATGTAGCCTATTTTAGATGAATTGTGTAAATTTTCTTGTGTTGTTGCGGTTGTGTTTGGATCTTCTCTTTCTATTTCATTTATTTCAATTTTTGTGGGGGTTTAGTCATTGTTGCACTACATCAAGGATGCATTTTGAAATCTTAGATTTTAAATGGAGCATAAATATTACAGGGATGTATCCATATATGATATATGTAGAAGCTCTTTCCTTGGTCTATTGCAATGAGATTGATTTTGTGATTTCACTTTGATTATTTGGTTTTGAAAATAACTAGTTTTATCACTTGCAGGATGGCATATGCCTTCTCTAGAGATGGAGCAATGCCATTTTCAACAGTCTGGTACTCAGTAAACAAGCATGAAGTCCCTGTAAATGCTGTCTGGTTATCTGTGGTTCTCGCATTTTTCATGGCGCTCACGGTACTCCTAATATCATCATCATCTTCTTTTTTTTTTGGTCAATTTCATACAGTTCCATGTAAATATATCTTAGTACCATATTTTTATATTTAATTCTTCAAAAGTGCTAAGGTGTTCATATATGTCTTTATTATCAATGTCTGTTAGAAAAATATAGTTAATCATATATTAAATATATAATCTTGATTAGTTAGTGAGGTAAATTTATTTTTTTATCCTTTCAGATATTATACTTAACCGTAGCTATATTTTTTTAAAGTTGGGACTTTTGAAGAGTAAACTAACGGTAACAAATCAGAGGGACATATGAACAACTTAGAACTTTTGAAGGAATAAATATAAAAAGTTAAATTTTGTAGAAATATAACTGCTATTCGATATGTTTACAGAAAGTTGTATGAAATTAACCTCCTTTTTTAATAAACAAACTATTAATTCAACTATGCACAAGTTTCTTTCAAATCTTATATTTCATACATGTCTACTTTGATTTCAAAAATAATAAACTTGTGCATAGTTGTTTGGTACACAGCATTTATATTTATAATTCACATTAGTATATATGCATATCAATTTCTATCATATTTATTTTATTTTTTTATGTATAAAAATACCAACACTCTTTGAGTTGTAATATTTTTGCATACAAATTATAAACTCTTAATTAATGTTGAAAATCTTTCCTCTTCATGTAAAAATGTAGTTGCCAAACCTTCTAGAAGTAATTAGTCCCATATTGTTACTTATGATGTTTCTATTATGTGGATCATTAGTACTTGATAGTTACTCAAACACACAATTTGATGTGAGTAAATAAGTGCATAAATCATCCCTCTGCCTTGATCCAGTTTCATGGATATATAAGTTCTCAGGAAGTTCATGAATTTATATATTCAAAGTTGTGTTACTATAACGATTTGACCCGCTAGCATTAATAACTCATTAGGCCTAAACTACTGACTCAAAATGCTTAACTTTAGTTATTATTATTATGGTCCATAATTCTTATATACTTTATCATAATCTCTTTATCATCTGTTGAGAACTATTGGGACGTTACAAACTCTCATCGTTGAGACCCTGATGTTCTCATCAGGTTTAAACCCAATCACACACATATATACTAGGTTCAAACCCAATCACACATATACACTAGGTTCAAACCCAATCACACATATAGGCTTGAATTATTTGAAGATGTGATATTTTAAAGATGGCTTTTGTGGGTTCAAACCTAATCAGACTTACAGACCCTAATTATTAGATGATGTGAGATTCTAGAGATCCCTTCTGCAGATTCAAGATGTGACTCCTAAGATTCTAGAGGTGACTTCTGTGGGCTTAAGAGGTGGCGGTTCAAATCTAATATCACATATAGATCAGAATTATCAGACTATGTTAAAATAGCTTCTGTGGGTTCAAGAGGTGACTCTAACTAAACTTATGGTGTAACACTTTGTCCCGCATAGCATTAACTCACATGCACTTTTTGTTGGTGTTCAGCTCTGGTACAAAATGTAACGATCTGACTCGTTAGTACTAATAACTTGTTAGCCTAAACCGCCGGCCAAGAATACTTAAGTCAACTTATTATTATTAGGGTCTCTAATCCGTATATACTTATTATAATTTCATTTTCATCTGATCTACATGTGATTATTGGAGCATCATAGTTACAATCGAAGATTTGCTTCATGCCTAATTCATCCCTCCGCCTTGAACACTTTCTGTAGTCACTTAGTAGCGCGGTCGCATTCCAAGCGGTGGCATCTGTTTCGATGATCGATCGGTCTTCACATTGCTTATGTTTAATTCAGTTTCACGCCTAGTTTCTTAAGAAATTCATCGACAATTAGTACAATCAAACTTATTCTACATACATATCCTTTCCTCCACATTTTTGTGCAGTCACTGGGTAGCACGGTCGCGTTCCAAGCGATGGCATCAATTTCGACGATCGGTCTCTACATTGCCTACACTTTGCCAGTCTTCTTCAAAGTGACGCTGGGGCGCAAATCTTTCGTCCGCGGTCCCTTCCATCTCGGTCGGTACAGCACAGTCGTCGGTTGGATTGCAGTTATCTGGGTAGCGACGATCACCGTTTTCTTCTCGCTACCCGTGGCGTATCCGATTACGAAGGATAACTTCAACTACACTCCTGTTGCTATAGGGGGAGTGCTCTTCTTAACTCTCCTTTCCTGGTTCTTGAGTGCTAGATATTGGTTCAAAGGCCCCATAAAAAACATTTAGATCATATTCGGATGTATGAATATATATCTTATTCGGTACATTCTCTTGATTTATTTAAAAAATTTATATTCTCGAATGATAAGAAAGTATAATCAAATATTTAGAATGAATTATCATATATTCGGACTTCAACTTAATTTTTCAGAATTAAATAATCAAAAAGTGAAAATCAAACTTTCTGCTTACTATCGTACTGGACAAGTTTTTATATCGAATAAATTATTTTTGAATAACTTATTCTGACATGCAAATAAGGCTTTAATTAGGACATGTTTGGCAAATTTAGAATTTAATTCAGATTTTCTTTTTTTAATATTAGTTTATAAGGTAAATTGCAATTTGGTCCTCAAACTATAACATTGTGACACTTTAGTCCTCAAAATCTTAACTTATTGTAAATTCTGGCTTGAATTTTTATAGTTGTTACAATCAAGTCCTACAATTCAATTTATTTTACTAAATATTGACGCATGCTGATGTAAAATTTATGCGACAACTTAATTATCGACACATCATTAATCACAATACTGCTACATTATTTTTATATTTGCGATACACTAATATTTAATCAACTAAATTAGATTGCGAAACTTGATTATAATAATTATAAAAATTTGACTAAAAAATTATAATAAATTAAAGTTTGAGAACCAAAATATCATCCATATTATAGTTTGTATGTAGGGTTGTTTGTATCACCGTAAATTACTCTGCAATTAATTAAAAGAATACAATTTTCATAATTTTATAACAATTAGTTAGAACCCAATTATCCTGCTTCATTCAATTATGTTAAGTAAAATTAGAGAATAATATTTAAATATAAATTTAATTTTAACGAATATAATAATAAAAATTTAATATTCAATATATATATATATATATATATATATATATATATATATATATATATATATATATATAGTCTGGCTGGAATACTATCGATAGTACCAACCAATTAGTGCTATCAAGTTTTCAGCTGTTGGATGAAAGAATGTACGGTTGGAATTATAGTGGTTTTCTAAGATTTTTACAATTCAACCAACCACCCACTAAACCCTAGGGGACCACTATCATTATAACTGTATATTTCTTAATCCAGTGATTAAAAAGTTGATAGCACTGACTTGATACTATTGATAGTATTCTAGCCTAATTTTATATATATATATATATATATATATATATATATATATATATATATATATATATATATATATATATATATATGTATTAGGCTAGAATACTATCGATAGCAGCAAGTCATTGGTGCTATCAACTTTTTAGCCGTTGGATGAAAAATATGCGATTGGGATTATAGTGGTCCCCTAGGGTTACTAGGTAGTTGGTTGAATAGTAAAAATCTTAGGGGATCACTATAATCCCAACCGCATATCTTTTCATCCAACGGCTGAAAACTTGATAGCACCAATTGTTTGGTGCTATCGATAGTATTCTAGCCGGACTCTATATATATATATATATATATAGTCCGGCTACCATACTATCGATAATATTAAGCATTTGGTGCTATCAAGTTTTCTACCCTTAAATCAATCTTTTAATTATTTTCATCCGTTAGATTTTATTATTTTTTCAACCACTCATTAAACTCAAGGGGCTTACTATCATCTCAGCCACATATCTTTTAATTTAACGATTAAAAATTTTATAGCGTCAATGACTTGATAGTATCGATAATATTTCAGCCTAATTATATATATATATATATATATATATATATATATATATATAAAAAAAATTTAGATATAAATATAGTTTTGTTAAAAGTATGACAAAATTATTATCGCTCAGAGAATCCGCTGCCTTGCCCCAGCAACAACCGACAAAAGGTGCAGAGAAAAACCAGGGGCCGTCTGAGTGGTTTCATGAAAAAATTGCACTTTTAGGTCCAACCTTTGCAATTATTTTAGTTTGGTACCCATAGTTTCAATTAAAATATTTTTAGATTTTCGAACATTGAGAATTATTTTTTTTTTTTAGGTAGAAATATATACATACCATTTTGAAATGAGCCTCTCAATTTAATGTTCCAATTGTCTAAAAATATATATATTTTTAGATAGAATTATTATTATTTTTTTATTTTACTTTTTATTTTTTTTAAAAATAATTATTTTTATTCCGTACTTTATAATTATCTCAGTTTTGTTCATCTTATACTTAATATAATTATATAATTATTGGATATAAGAAAGATTAAAATTTATATATAAGATTGAGATAAAAGTTTATAAAATATACAGTACATGACAATAGAGATGCACCAGATATAATCGAGCAATTTTTTTTAATAATAAACAAAATAATATGGCATTTGTTTTTCTATAAAAGACATAACTAGATCAGTTAGAATAATAATAAAAAAAAGAACAGTAAAAATTTATCATATCAGTATAGGTAAATTTTTTAAGCAATTAGAAGGTAAAAATGTTAAGATTAAAAAAAATTAAGGATGAGATTTAAATTTAATAAAAGTTCGGGGCTAGCAAATAGGGTGTACATTTTACACCCAATCTATTCTAGAATGGAGTGAATTTCGTTTGTCATTTTGAAATGATGAGTGAAAAAGTCCCAACCTTAGACGGATGGGATGTATATTTTACATTCAAAATTGAATGTACCACTATCTTTCAATTTCAAAAAGAAAAATATTTTTTGAGAGAAAGGCAGCATGCTGTCGCTTTATTCATAATGAAAATGAACTAAGCAAGTGGGCAGTTGGATTTCGCAGAGTAGCAGCCGGGACAAAAAAAAAAAAAAAAAAAAAAAAAAGGAACTTAGGCGCAGAACCTGGTCCAATACGAACGGAGCAGTCTAATTTCAGCAAGAATCGCGGCGAGGCAGCATTTCTTGTTTTTGAATGTTCTTCTGTTTCTTTCCAACCACATGATCCACCAAGTGATTGCGATGGTGGTTAGTTCTCTCAAAAGAAAAATAATATCTGTACATTTTAAATAAAATATATATTTTACATTCCATCGTAAAAAGGAGTTCATTCATTGGTGGCCAGTGGATGAATCCACACCTAGAATGAATGGATATACATCATACAACTCCAAATGAAATGTATGAGTGGTATTATTTTTTCATAAAACAATACAAAACCACCTACCTCTTTAACCATGCTTATTAAAACCAGCCCATTTCTTTCTAACGGCGCCTCTCCCTGGTTTTATCCATGGAGTTTGAAGAAGAGCAGGAAGAGACCAAGAAGAAGAGCAGGAGTACTGTACTTGCTGGGTTGTTTTCCTATTCTCCCCCAAATCTTATTTTTACTGTCTTGTTAATTAAGATTTGCTTGGTATAATTAGCTATTTTAGAAACTTTGTTATAACTTATAAGTTGTGTGAAGAGGAAGAGGTTAGGGTTCTCTAAGAGCAAGTGGAATGGGAGGAAAAGAGGAAATATCTCTCTCTTCTCCATTGCTTTTGCTTTAGGCCTTTCTTCCTCTTCTTTTCTCAACTAGCCCTTAGATTTGAGAGATTTTCCTATGGATAGTTAAGATATGTAAATTTACGGCTTCTAGAGGCTTCTAGGGTAGATTATGTATTGCGGGGGAAATGCTTTGCTCGCTCCTGTTTACTTGTGAGTAAATAGGATGGCTTGCGGAGTTGATCGATTTGGAGATCTGTGTGGGCCGTATAGCGGGTACGTCACACTAATCTCTTTGTCATACCAATTTTGTCAGTCTAATTCGATTACTCTCGAGTAAACGGGAGTGGACATAGCATTACTTCGGTTGTTGTAGGTGATTGAACGGATCTACTTCTTCTCGGAACGGATCTACCCTCAATGGCTCCCTCAAGTGCCGCTGATGTACTGGCGGTGCCTCAGTTCGCGTGCTTGAAATGATCAGCATGTGTTACGTGGGATTGCCAGCGCATCAGCGGTCTTTGAGGGGACCTTTGAGGATTCCTGTACTAGCACTTTTGATTGATTGTTATCCCGTCTTTGGAGTATGTTATGTCTTAGTTTGCATGCCATGTTTGATTTGCATAGCATGCAACTCAGATACATGTAATTCCAATTGTGTGATTTGAACTATTCCAGTTATAGGAATTAAGTAGGTATAGATTTTAATTTGTATTTAGGCCAGATTTGGTTTTTTAGTTTGCACCTATCAATTACAGGGAATTTTAATGCATGATATATTTATTATGAAAAATGATATACCCACAATCTTTGACATGCATGTCAAATATCTTAGGATTATGATTGGCTGAAATGGTGGTGTTAGTCCTACTATGACTTGCAAATCATAGTAATTTATCAATTTTTTATTTGACATGCATGTAAAACGGTTGTGAGTATATCATTACTCCATAATTGTAATACAATGCACACTCTTGTGTGAGTGAAGAGATATTGAAATAGGAAATGCCTTCATGGCTTCATCTATGTTAATTTGTTTCTCAAATATATGATATTAAAGCTACTAATGAATTTGTAAAGTTAGTGGCATTGATGGAGCAAAAATTATTATTGATAGAGCAGGTATAATAAATCTTGTCAGCTCTATTATATACATTTGTGATATTAAAGCTACTAATGAATTTGTAAAGTTAGTGGCATTGATGGAGCAAAAATTATTATTGATAGAGCAGGTATAATAAATCTTGTCAGCTCTATTATATACATTTGCTAGGATTTAACGTGCTTACTTTATCAGTAATAATTATTGCTCTGTCAATATCACTGTTGTTCGAAAAAAAATTCTACCTATTACTTTGAATAGAATTATTTTTTTCAATCATTTACGAGAGAATGTGTTGCATAGTGATTCACATTTAAATTTGGTAGTCTAATGATAAATTGGTATATATGTAAGTGTTGGAATTATAGGGCAGCAAAAATTTACAAACTGGATAGCCAACGTATTCAGAAACCAAAAGCCAGATCGGGTAGCTTACTTTACTAGCCTCCTTGAATCGTCCTTATCTTGATAATTCTAGTCAAATTAGAACCGGCCAATATGGACACACCATATGGCAACAATAAGTAACCCAAAGGATTAATTTGGATGTGTTGCATTATAATGATAATTGGCGTGCAGGGATGTAGTACATTTGCAAACTCCTAATGTACTCCTTTGCGAAGTTTAAGTTTGTCATTATTCTGCTATCCATAGAACTCAATCTCGCCTCTAAACCTGCATCAATTTAGGCGAAGGCAAAAGTGTTTTAGGTTGTGTTTGGTTCTGGTATAAGTGAGAATTATTTATTTCAGAAATAACTATAAGTTTAGGAATAAATAGGAACTAATGTATAAATTTTTTAAATTAATAAATTTTAAAAATTTATAAATTTATTAAAAATTAAACTTAAAAATTTAAAAAATTATAAAATTTATAAAATTAAAAAAAATTTATAAATTTAAAAATTTTAAAGATTTAAATTTAATTTTTTTCAAAAAATGTGTAAGAATGTGTAGGAACAAGTTGTTCCAATTGGGTGGAAGTAAGAGTTTCCACCTTAACGGGCTATTCTATGGCTATTCTAGAATAGAATAGTCCGTTAAGGTGAATACTCTTGTTCTCACATTTTAAATTTTTTTGTTTATGGTGCGTTTGGTTCGGGTATAGATGGGGGATAGGTATAAATTCAGAAACAAACATGAACTAATATAATTTTGTATTTGAATGAGTATTAGAGTTGCATGTATAAGAAAAATTGTGTTTTGTTTGATAAACTGGAATAAAAAGAATAAAAGAAAGAAAATTTTTGTAATTTACAAAATTGCCCTTTAAAAAACTTATTTAAAAGAATTTGTATTATTTAAATTTAATTTTTGTATATAAAAAATGTAATTTCTTAAAAAATTTAAAAATTTTAATTTTTGTAAAAAATTTGTAAATTTTTAAAAATTTGTATAAATTTTAAAAATTAAAGTTAAATTTTTAAAAAATTATAAAATTTAAAAATTAAAAAATTTTAAAAATTTTAATTTTATTTTTTTAAAAAATATATGTAAAAATGGGTGGAAACAAGTTGTTTCCATTGGGTGGGAGAAACAAGGGTTCCCACCTTAAAAGGCAATTCTAGAATCTAGGATAGCCCGTTAAGGTGGGGACTCTTGTTCCCACCTCTCAAATTTTTTTGTTTAGGGAGCAAGAGGAGGATAACCTCCTTATCCCCCTCTTTTTCTCCAACCATTTTTGTCGAAATTCTGCAACATATACTAGCCATTAGCTAGTTCTTGCGACGTTGGCCTTTTGTTATTAGAGTTAGGATTGTAGTGAGACTTGAAAACAAGTCGATATTCTTATACACCGTTTGGTTTGGATATAAAGGGGGATATCCTTTCTTTGTACCCAAACACAAGTGGAATGGGGGAAATAGGTGGGAATATCTATTCCCCCCTTTACTGGGTTGTCCCGATAAAATTCGGGACAACCCAGTAATAGGGGGGATTTCGGTTCCCCCTTCCCCCGAACAAGTCCGAACAAGGGCCCTCTATGCTCCTTTCCAAGGCAGAGTGCATTAGAAAGGGGCACTCTGCCTTTTTATTTTTTTATTTTCTTTTATGCTTCTTTTGATTTTATTATTTTATTATTCTTTTAAATTAGAATTTAAAAGATATTTAAACTTTAAATTTTTTATTTTATAAATTTTAATTTTTTTAATTTTATATTTTAATAAATCTAAAAATTTTATTTTATTTATTTTTATAAAAAAATATTAATTTTAAAATTTTAAAATTTATACAATTTTTTTATAATTTTTTAAAATTTATATAAATTTAAAAATTAAAATTTTTACTCTCACTTAAATTTTAAAAATTAACATTTTTTGCTCTCACTTAAAATTTTTATAAAAATTAAAATTAATAAATATTAAAATTTAAATAAATTTTGAAATTTTAATTTTGAAAAAAAAAACTAAAAAGAAAAGGATATTTTAGTCTTTTAACACAAAAGTTAATTTTCTATTTCTTTTATTTTTTAATTATTTTCAAACACTATTTTTTTTATACCTGGTACTAACCTAAAATCCAACCTAACACAAATTTACATTAGTTCCAGCTTGTTTCAAAATTTATACTTATCGCTGGTACAACTAATTCTCTTTTTTACCTCAACCAAGCGAAACTGATTTTAGGTTAGTACTAGGTATAAAAAAAATGGTGTTTGAAAATAATTGAAGAATAAGAGGAATAGAGAATTAACTTTTGTGTTAAAAGACTAAAATATCCTTTCTTTTTTAGTTTTTTTTTTCAAAATTAAAATTTCAAAATTTATTCAAATTTTAATATTTATTAATTTTAATTTTTATAAAAATTTTAAGTAGGAGCAAAAAAAAAGTTAATTTTTAAAATCTAAGTGGAAGTAAAAATTTTAATTTTTAAATTTATATAAATTTTTAAAAAATTATAAAAAAATTCTATAAATTTTAAAATTTTAAAATTAATATTTTTTTTACAAAAAAAAATTTAGATTTATTAAAATATAAAATTAAAAAAATTAAAATTTATAAAATAAAAAATTTAAATATTTTTTAAAAATTAAAAATTCTAATTTAAAAAAATAAAAAAAATAATAAAATCAGAAGAAGTAAAAAAAAAAAAAAAAAAAAAAAAAAAAAAAAGGACAGAGTGCCCCTTCTCAGAGCACTCTGCCTTGGGAAGGAGCATGAAGGGGCCCTTGTTCGGGCTTATTCGGGGGGAGCGGGGGAATCGAAATCCCCTCTATTACCGGGTTGTTCCGGTTTTTACCGGGACAACCCGGTAAGGCGGGGGAATAGGTATACCCATCTGTTCTCCCCCAATTCCACCTGTATTTGGGTACAAAGGGGGGATATCCCCCTTTTGCACCCAAACCAAACGGTGTGTTAACTAATGGACTTTCGTAGGTCTTTAGCATCTCCTGATGTTAGTGATTGTCATGTGTTCATACCGTTGTAACCAGATTTGGTTTTGTATGTCATTTGGGTCTATATTGATATAACAGTGTACATCGTATTATGGCATTGATTGATAGGAATGAAAGCGCAAGTTTTTTATATGGAGGAAAGTGTTTCTACCAACTATATTAGCAGTTAAGAAATTTGTAATAATTTCTTTATGATTATAGCTATAGTTTTTGTTACTTCCAAGAAAGCTTATGGTTCTTATAGATGAAATTGATGTATATGTTTTTCCTTATCGTTGACCACTTTAATGTTCCTTTAAGAATATTATCAAATTTTTGTTTAGTATGAATCTTCCAATTTGGATGTATTTATTATTTAGCAAACCAAATGGAGGGGATAATATTCTCAATTTGTTCTTAGAATTATTTGAGTAAAGCTTAACTTTAATTTATGTGAAGGGTGAAGCTCTAAAATCTAGAGAAAATTTGTTTTTTTCGGAAACAACTTTCTAATATTAAATGTATATTCATGACTGCTAGTACAGTTGGTAGGAACATTTTCCTTTGTGTGAGAAGTTTGTAATATTAATTGCTTAAAATGTCATACTATGTTGTGCTGGTTTCGAAAGTTTAGGATACAGCGGCTTAATACAATACCTTGATATATTAATGACTACATTATAATATCGTTGCTTTTATTTTGAAAATTATTTTGAAAATGAGTACATAATTTAAACTCATTGGACATGCAGTCGATTTGAGAGTGAACCTGGTAGGGTTTTTGTTGGAAAATTCGGTACTCGCTCCGATACAAGATTCTGTGAATCCGCACTCCGTACCGGTACTGCAATCCACGTTGGTACCGTCTAGAGTTGGATTCCGCAGCGGAAACGTCAAATCGAGTTTTTACCAAAAATTCGTCCCCTCAACTAAATTGGAACCAACACAACCACGAAGAAAAAAAAAATCAATACAAAAAAATATGCAGGTGAAATAAGATTCATTAACCAAGAAAAGAATTATACCGACTCATCTTTAATTTCTTCTGCAATAGAGTAGCTTCAACCCGAGTCCTTTTCCTGAATCTCTCTCATACTTCTCTCGTCTTTTATAAACCTAGAAGACTTTTATATTTTCTTTCTTTTCTCTCTTTTTGTATCGTGCGATCATCCTCAAGATCATACGCACTTATATATATATGTTTCCTACATTGGAGATATATATAAACTCCATCCAAAATAAATTTAAATCTACTTAAATTAGGATTATACTCAAATTAATATTTAAATCTAAATTAATTTATCTCTAATAGATTTAAATATTAATCCTAATCCTACAAAATTAACCAAATCCTAATAGTTTTAAACATCAAAATGAGTTGTAAAATTTTTTACTAGAAAGCTTGATGAGTTGACTTGTCTACACCTTATGAATTATGCAAATCCAGTGTTGAATTAGTTAAAAAACCCTAGATATTTTGATATTGCTGAAAAAGGTTTGTGTAGTTCCAACTAATGTTGCAGGGGTGCACTAAGTGAGGATTTTTAGCTGTCCCAAAGGCAGCATTTTGGTAATTTCCTTCCTTTGACATCTTTTCACCTCATCTGAACTTAAACATGCACTGGACCTGAGCTTATTTAGCTCACTAAATCCTTTTCAAAGAGGACTAATGAGCTATAAAGGGCTGCTTAAAACAACATTAGATTTACTTTGGAAGTGGATTTGAGCTCATAATTCTAGATGCATTTTAAGGGTGAAATATGCTTTAAATATTTCTAACTCAATTGTAGCCTTGGTATACTCTTTAAATATAGCCATCTCAAATATAGCTCAGGAATAGGGTTCATAGTTACTAGGATTATAGCTTGTGATTTGTGTTAGTTGTAGGATATCATTTGGTTGTTTAAGCAATAACTGATATGCAATTTCCTCTAATTGCTTTGGAGCATTCCTTTAGTATACAATTCAGAGTCTTATAAGAGGGCTCAGCCAACGATATTTTGGATTTACTAATTTCAATATGCGCGCTTTGCATCATAACAAAACTGCTTATTTTTAATTCCATATTTTTGTCTGCCTTTTTCTTTTTTTCATCCATATTATGACATATGAATATTTCTTCAATAACATTAGAAAAAGTGTAAACTATCTCTTTTATAATTATTTCTTCGCAAGAAAATTTTTTACTTATATCGTCATTGTGAATTTTCTCGTCCGTCTGGATCGCACCGTTTTGATCATCAACATGTTCTTCACAAATTTGATATTTTTCATGATTTTGATCAAAATTTTCTTTCTAAATTTCTGTATAAATTGGGGCTTCTGTATCTTCACTATTGAATTTAATTTTTTCTTCTTGAATTTCATTCTCTTCTTGCAAATCTTCTCCTCTAATTTTTGCCAATATTCTCCACATTTCTCATGCCGTTTTTGTAGTTGAAATTTTTTCAAACAACGATAAATCCACTGCTTAAAAAATATATGACAGAACTTCTGTCTCTCTTTTCAAATTCTTCTTTACCAAATCATTTTCATAATTTTTATTCTCTACCACATCCCACAAATCTTGGGATTCTAAAAACATCGAATGATGATATTTCATCGTTTAAAGTTCGTTCCATCGAACTTTGGTAAACTAGGTTGAATAAACTAATCTAAATCTATAACGAAACTAGAAAAATCAAAACTGAGTTTCAAACTTGCACCTTCCTATTCAGATGACGTTTTTATTTCATCGAGATCTCATCGAGTTTTTTGTACTTCGGTTTGCTTGCCTAATCCCATTGGCTATTTGGACAAGTTTTTTGATCTCTTCACGGGCTCTCCTCGCTCTATTTTCGTCAAGCGTCACAACCATCTTCTCTTGTGTGTTGTGCAGAGGCCAACTTCTTCGAAACAATTCTTTTGCTTCGATTTCATCTAGACGTCACATTTTTCAATCTGTTACGAGTCGCTTGATTTTGATGTAGCTATTTAGTATATTGGTTCTGTATTCTTTTCAAGTCTGTTGTCGTCTGGCTTAGAATTCGTTCGGTATTTTTCGGCTCCGATACCAATTATTAGAAGCATATAAAATCTCTGATACGAATTGTTGAAAGCGGTATTCACGCTGATCGAACGAATTGTTGAAAGCGGTATTCACGCTGATATCGATTATGTAATCCAGAATCATCAATTCTAAAATACAACAATATGGAGAAGAACTAATACTTTATCAATAAAAAATATTCAATTACACCCTCAACAATATTTTTGACCCTATGTGGCCATGTCTACTGTGGTACTTCTTCATCTAATTACTATGCCTAGATATATATAGCTATCAAATCATAACAGATCACAAATCTAAATAATTACAAATAAACTGTTAAATATAATTTGAATAAATTCTATCTCAAATTAACTTTTAAATTAAGTTTGGATTACTATTTCTAACAAAATAGCACAATTTTCGAGTCCCGTTGCAGAAACTTTTACCAGAAAATAATTTATAAAAAAATTTTGCCCAAAACTTTTTTACGTGAACATGTGGTTCTCTTTGAATGTGTTGGAAGCTTATTGATGTTTCCAATTTCTTAACTCATAAGCAAAGTTAATGGCTGAGAATGCTTGTTAACTAGCCATCAATGTGGTCCACTTGACATTTAGAAATAAAAACAATAAGGTATGCTAGCACAGTTGGTTGCGTATTAAGATATTTTATTCGGCGGTCTCTGGCTCATACGAGGCTTTGACTCAAATTTAATTTATTTGCTATTCAAAATATTATATAGTTGGATTACGAGGTTTAATTTTGTCGGATCGTTGGCGCTAATCATTACTCTCAAAAACTCGAGGACCGCAGCCCCACTCAACTTATTAGGCTCACCCAACTTAAAGTGTACAGATACAGCGCCCACGGGTCTCGACCGGACTCAACCCACTTGGACGTTGGGTCTATTATTGAGTCTCTTGCCGTTAGGTCAATTGTGGACCGTAGCCCCACTCAACTTATTAGGCTCACCCAACTCAACTTATTAGTCTCCTGGGCCTATTGTCATGAGACAATAGCCCCCTCCCAACACCTGCACCGTGTGGGAATCGAACCCGTGCCACTGGCTCTGATACCACTTGTCGGATCGTTGGCGCTAACTATTAATCCCAAAAGCTCGAGCTGTTAGAAATACGCAATCAATTCACTTAAAGTGTACAGATACAGCGCCCACGGGTCTCGACCGGACTCAATCCACCTGGACGTTGGGTCTATTGTTGGGCCTCTTGCCGTTAGGTCTATTGTGGACCGCAGTCCCACTCAACTTATTAGGCTCACCCAACTCAACTTATTAGTCTCCTGAGCCTATTGTCACGAGGCAGGAAGTTGGACCTATTTAACCCATAAATAAATAGCCAACAAATTTAACTATATCTTATATATTATACTATTTCAAATTCTATGAGTATTACATTCTCATTTCTTTAAATCTTGACGTTCTCATTAAACTCAAGCACACTGACAAGCATTTGTTGGAAGCCGCACTCTACCTATAACGGTCGTTGTCATCTGGACAACGCCGCTCTTACTCGTTGTATAATTCTAACTCAGTCGAAATTTATTTTTATATTTTCAGCTAGTAATTATTTCGATTAAATTTTCAGAAGGATTACCTATCTTTAAACTACTCTAACTTTAAACTCGCTCAATTCTCTTAGTCTTTTGAGTCTAACCACCGTCCAAAATATTGATTATTTATTTATGGATTAGAAATAGGTCAAACTTTCTGTCCCGCGACAATAGGTCCAGGAGACTAATAAGTTGAGTTCGATAAGTCCGATTAGTTGAGTGGGGCTACGATTCATAGTAGACCTAACGACAAGAGGCTTAATAATAGCCCTAATGTTAAAGTAGATTGAATTCGGTTGAGATCCGTGGGCGCTGTATTTATACGTTTTAAATAAATTTGTTGCATATTGCTAATCGCTCGAGCTTTTGAGATTAATAGTTTGCGCCAACGATCCAACAAGTGGCATAAGAGCCAGTGGAGTTGGGTGAACCCAATAAGTTGAGTCGGACTGCGGTCCACAATATATCTAACGGTAAGAGGCTCAACAATAGTCCTAACGTCTAGATAGGTTGAGTCCGGTCGAGACCCGCGGACGTTGTGTTTGTACGTTTTAAATAAATTGATTACGTATTTTTAACAAATATTTTTGATATTAATAGTTAACGTCAATAATCCGACACAAAATATTATAATCGAGTTAAAATGTTTAGTCCTATTATATTATATATATAATATTATTTTTACAGAATTACAAAAATAATTGCATGCGCATCCTACGAGAGGATCAGAATACTTAACAACAAATTATTAATTAGTATTAATATATATACAGTGTTTGTAGACTATATTGATAATATTTTTATATTATTCCATGCAGAACTATTTAGGATATGGCAATGAGTCGACAATGTGTTTTCCAGCTTTTTCACATGTACATCTTGAGGTTTCTGTTCTAGAAAGAAAAGGACAAAGGAGGATAGCTTGTGATAAGTAGGGAATAAATGAGAGGACCACAAAAGGAAAGAGGTGAAAATAAAGAAAAATTCTATTTGTACACTCATTATGAGGTGTATATTTTACATTTTATTTATAGAATATGGTGAGGAATTATTTGAAGTGATCCTTAAGGGGGCGTTTGGATCGGATTATGTAAGATTACTGAGTATTTCAATATATTTTGTATTTTTAAACAAGATTACTGCTGATGCTGTATTAATGCGTTTGGAATAAACCGGTAATGTAATACTAAATTACAGTGTTTATAGCATTATTACGTTTGGTTCAATTTTATAGCATTATTACGTTTGGTTCAACCTTTAAAACTCAGTAATCCTGATAGAAATATATATTTTTTTCAAAATTATCCTTTTGATATTTTACACCACCAAAATTTAAAATTTAAATTGCACCGTAAAAAATTAATTTCTAAAAATAAATAAAAAATAAAAAATAGACTATAATAATAATAAAAAATCATATAATAACAAACACGGTTTGAGAGGTGCGTACGGTTTGAGTACGCTTGAGGGAGAGAGGGGCGGCCGCGAATTGCTTGGGCGAGAGAGGGAGGGGGAGGTCCGTACGGTAGTATCGGGAGAGAGAGTGGCGAGAGAGGGAGGTCCGTACGGCAGTCTCGGAGAGAGGTCCGTACGGCAGTCTCGGGAGAGAGAGGGGTGGCGATCGTGAGAAGAGGAGATGGAATGATCTTCTGTTTAGGGTTTGGGGTACTCGAGGGTAAACTTATCATTTTACATTAACTATAACATTATCCGCTTCCAGTAATGCAACATACAACCCTCCCCCAGTAATATTTTGGGGTTAATCCTGCACTTTTTGGAATCTTATATTACCGAACAGATTTGGAATCTTATATTACCGAACAGATTACAGGCAGGATTCTCCAAACACAGTAATTCTGGGAGGATTACTCGTAATCCTGTCAAGATAATCCAGCATTACTCGTAATCCTGCCAAGATAATCCGATCCAAACGCCCCCTAAAAAATATTTTATTTTTAGATGAATAAAATATAAAATATATATATTTTTTTAAATATATTTGTAGTATTGCTCGAAAATAAAATCTGCCCCTGTACTTACACATCTAGATGAAAATAAAACCTGACCCTAGATGCTGTACTTTCACATCTGGGGATACATTATTTGTTTGAGCTATACATTATTTTAAATCAACTATCTAAATTTTTTTAATATTTTAATTTTATTATTTAATTTTTTAATTTATTTGATTTGAGTCAGTAGGCTGTATTTTAATTTTAAAATTTAAACTAATTATTTATTTTAATAAATTTATAATTATAAAATTTATATAAAATATATTAATTAAATTCGTAAAAATAAATAATGCATTTAAGTTTTAAAATAAACGAGCTATTGATTTTAACCAACACAAACTAAATAAATTGAGAGATTTGCTAGTAAAATTAAATACTTGAAAGATGAGGTAGTTAATTCAGAATAATTTATAGATATTAATAGAGTTAGGTTAGAGAGTCTTTCCTGTTTTTTAGTCGTTTTAGATGTTGGAACTTCAGAATCGACGATCGGATTCGTTAGATTAGATCTAGAGTGTTTGAAGTAAGTAGAAAACAAATTTCGCAATTTTTTGGCATCATTCGACTAGTGATCGAAGAAACTCAAAATCAATAATTTTAATAATCGTGATAAACCATTTGTACGTTTAGCGATGTAGAAATATTCAAATCAAAAAATTTTATACTAAATAAAATATAATCAATATTTTTGATTTAAAATTTTGATGTCATATCATCTTATTTTGTGAAATTTTTATTTCCAGCCGTGTAAATAATGTTAAAAATTTAAAAATTTATTTTTTATATACTTCAAATATTATAAATTAAGTCTAACAAAACAGATCCTCAACATAAAAAATAGAATTAATTTCATACGACTCCCTATAAACATATCGAATAGCAGATATATATTCCTACAAAGTTCAACTTTTCAGTCCAACGTTATTCATATATATCCCTACCGTCTATCTCTGTTAGAAAAATCTAGTTAATCATAGGTTAAATATTTAATCTTGGTTAGTTAGTGAGGTAATTTTATCTCTTCACCATTCCAGATATTTCTGTATTATTTTTTTGAGGGATATTTTTAAAAGGACAAAACTGTCATTTCACATATAATCTGCTAAAAAATAAACAGTAAACTAACGATAATAAACCGGAGGAATATATATGAATAACGTTAGACTTTTGAAGGAATAAATATAAAAAGTTGAACTTTGTAGGGATATATCTTCTATTCGATATGTTTACAGAAAATCGTATATAATTAATCCTTTATAAGTAGGACATTTTTGAAAAAAAAAATTATTATTTTACATATAATCTGTTAAAAAATAAATAATGAACTAACGATAATAAATCGAAGAAATATAAATTATTATTTTTTAAAATAAATATGAAAAAATTAAATTGTATAAAAATTTACAGAAAAAATCGTATGTAATTAATTTTAAAAAATAACTTATAAATACGAATGACTCATTCAGTGCTTATAAAAGTATATCAACCGCTCATATTAATATAAATACAAGATGTGATAGGTGACAGCATAGAGGTAAATAATGTCCACAAATTAATATACTACTGGGATAATACTATGATCATTGAGAAAACAATATGAACATTGATAAGTTGTGGTGGCTCTTCGTACCATCCAAGAGGGCCAATAATTCCAACACGTACACATTTTGGTTTCGCTTACTCCATGGGACTAATTAACTATATCATTCTTTATTTATTTATATAGATTTGCATTATTTATTTATAGATGTGCGGATGCACTACATGCACGTAATTTTGTATTTGCGGACCGCACACGACTTACAACCGACCCATATAATTAATACAGATTGAAAAATAAAATGTGGCGGTGATTCATAAAAAGATTAATTATAAATATATTTTTATAAAAATATTAAGTAATAAATAAATTATTATAAAGTTTAAGTGATCAATTTTTTTTTAATTTATTTTAATATATATATAAAGTTCAGCTGAAATGTTATCGATAGTGCTAAACAATTATTACTATCATTTTTTTTTTTATTATTGTTAGATCTATTTTTTGATCATTTTTATCTCTTATATTATACTATTCAACAAACCACCTACTAAATTCTAGGGGATCATTATCATCCTAGCCACACATTCCTTAATCCAAGAGCTAAAAATTTGATAGCACAATAATAACTTGGTGCTATCGGTAGCATGGTAGCCTAGTTATATATATATAGTAGAGCCGTCATGTTCCGAATTTTCAAAAGCGGTCTATTTTTTTTTTTTTTTAGATCAGAGTTTGAAACGTAACCACAGGATGCGACTAGATCGCCGTGTGCATAAAGAACTCCCAATTTAAACGACAAGAGTCTTTCTTATACACGCGCGGCTAAACAAATACAATGATATATACCATCCAATTGCAAATAGAGTTTTACTAACATGATATTAAACCACTAAAATATAACCCACAACTAATAATGATCCATAACTAATTCTAATAGCCAGATAACTACATAAATAATCAGAGAGAGTTATGATCATAAAACTGTGTACTGAATGTAATTTAGATAAGCTGGCAATCTCGGAACAACACTAGCGCAGGAATCTCTCATCAACGTCCTGATTGCTCACCACCCGACTGACCTGAAAGGGGGATCACCCAAAGGGTGTGAAACACAACTGAATATATCCCAATGGGTACAACGAGCTGGAGACAAGTAAGTCGTACCTACTGGTATACTATAATCAAAAGGTAGTAAAGCAGTATGATAGCAATAATAGGTGCAGTATGAAAGCCACAATGTAAAGCTGATATGACAACATAACTAAATAACTAATATGAAAGCAGTACTATATCATACATCAACATATAAATAAGCAGATATATCCAATCATGTGCTACTGTTGGTCACGAGGACCTCAAGCTAATGCCAACCCACATCTGACATGTACCCCACACTTGCTAACTGTAAAAAGGGCTTAATATCACTTGGTCCCACAGGTGCAGCTAGCCAAAGGAAAAGGCTCACGGGTCAAAACAGACCACTATACTCTACCGGTAAAGAACACCATTGTGGAGAATCAACCCACTGGTGTAACGTGAATATGTACAGCTGGTGCATGGTGATATTATTGTGGATGCTCAAGCTCGCGGTCAATAGAGTGAAATACGGCGAATAGCTAAGAACTCCCAAGCGGGATCTAAGCAACTCAAGTACCAATAAATGTCACAATAAAATAATATCCTCCTATTCTATCATGCAAAGTAAGCGAAAGATAATAACAAGTGTAAAATGGCAGTAGGAGGTATATAGAACAAGTAATGCCTAGGAGTGTCTACTAACACTGATCATGCCATGTAGGCACGATGCAGATACGAATCACAATAATACTAAGAGTGTCAACTACACTTGACATCATGGCATGCACATATAAGCAAGATAGATCATAGAGCGAGATGTGATAACCATCTAGATCAAATGACAAAGGTATAATAGTTGCAGTAGGAAATATCTCTAAACAACTAGTAAGGTCACAATAAACTTATGAAATAGGTACGTGTCATGATTTAGAAAGCCGAAGACTCTCAAACAAGATCATCTATGCTCTTGGTGCCAAACAATACCATAATGATAATGATATCCTCCTACTCTATCATGCATAATAAACCAAATATACGACAAGTGCATGCCAAAACATAGCAGTAGGAGATATATATCAAGTAATGACTGGGAGTGTCTACCAACACTAATAATGTTATGGCATATAGATATAAAGATGAATCATCATAACAGCTGAAGAAAGGTTAGCAAGATAACCAAAAGGTACAATCGACTACAGTACCCAGTTAAGTTACACTATACCAATGCCCGGATCGGAGTACCGACCTCAACCTAAACGATCCTGAAATTCGCCCCTCAACTGGCGGGAAGGCTCCTGAGTGGTTGGGTCTGAATCATAACTAACTATCAATAAATAACTCACTCATACCCAACCCACCCACACACACTGTGCAGAAAGACTAAACCACTGTATTAGGTCTAAGTCTCGAGATCCGCCGAAAATTTTGGTTATCTGCCAATCGACCGATATTGGTCTGATTAGAGCCTACAGGCTACCAAATCAAATGAAACCTGACGTGCTGCCCTGGAATGCCCCACTTAAGACGTCCGGGCAATTACAATCCACTGTGTGTGACCTTAAGTCCAATTAGTGCCATTTACTCTAAATCCACTTCCGGAGTTGCCGTTTTCGGCTCTAGGATTCACTGACACAAACCAAAGTCACTAGGTCATCCAGGACAGTGTCAGGATCAGCCAGGGCACCTGACACTCATAATTCGTCATCTAAAAGTATAGTAGTCGAACTCATATATAGCGTAGGGCTACTATACTCTTATGAGTATAAACCTCTTTGTACTCATAACTTTTTCGCCTTTGGATGAAGGGATGTGCGGTTAGGATGATAGCGGTCCCCTTAGGGTTTAGTGGGTTGTTGGTGAAATAGTATAAATCTTAGGGACTACTATAATCCTAATCGCACATTCCTTCATCCAAAAGCCAAAAACTTATGAGTACGAAGGAATTTTACTCATAAGAGTATAGTAGCTGAACTCATATATAGCGTAGGGCTACTATACTCTTATGAGTATAAACCCCTTTGTATACATAACTTTTTCGCCTTTGGATGAAGGGATGTACAGTTAGGATGATAGTGGTCCCCTAAGAATTTAGTGGGTTGTTGGTTAAATAGTATAAATCTTAGGGACTACTATAATTCTAACGGCACATTCCTTCATCCAAAAGCCGAAAACTTATGAGTAAGAAGAGATTTTACTTATAAAAGTATAGTAGCCGGACTCTCTCTCTCTCTCTCTCTCTCTCTCTCTCTCTCTCTCTCTATATATATATATATATATATATATATATTATATATATATATATATATATATATATATATATATATATATATATATTCTTATATTCTTGTCGTTTAGTTCACCGTTAGTTTTTTAACCACAGGTGTGTAAAATAATTATTTTATTTTTATAAATTTATATATTTAAAAAACTATATTTATTTCTCTGTTTTCATCTTCACTGCTACGGAGAACCTCGGCTTTGACGTCAACTCAAAATTAAAATACAAATTATATATATAAGAATTAAAAAAATTATTATACCCCTTAACTAATTATGATTAGCTTTTTGTGATTCATTATCTAAATTTAATAACAAAAAAATATATTTACAAATAAAATTTTTTTAGGGGAGTATATATAATAACTTAAATTTTATAAAAAAAAATATTTTTTAATTAATATAAGAGAGGCGTATGCAATTATGGTATTTATGAAGGAGAGATCCCTACATGGTAGATATTGGCATTCGCACTGCTATCCATTTAGGGTGTATATGTCTCTTGTAAATCCAATCGCATTGGGGCATTACAGACTCTCCACGTTTAGGCTTGATGTTCTCGTCAGACTCTCCACGTTTAGGCCTGACGTCCTCGTCAGCCCAAACACACGCACAACCTAAAATCACCAGGTGATGTAAGACTTGTCTTGGTAGTCTTGTCATCTAGACCGAGGCACAGCCGAGACTCATTACACACTTCCGACTAGTTATTGACTCTGATACCAAATATAACGACTCGACCTACTAGCAATAATAACTTGTTGGGACCACACCACAGCTTAAAATGCTTAAGTCCGGTTATTATTATTAGTGTTCATGTTTCTTATAAATTCAATCGCAATTTCATTCACATTCGATGTGGAACTATTGAGACGTCACAGTTTTTTAACTCAACTACTACAACAAAACTATACTATAGCGACATTTTTAAGTATTGCTAAAAACTAAATAAAATGCTGCTGGAAAAAATACCGACACTTGTCATTAGTGTCGCTATATGTGCAGTCGTTAGGATGTTTAGCGACACATTATTATAATGTGTCTAAAAAATGTGTCCCTACAATCTAATTTTATATATAGATAGACTATAAATGGGACACTTGTAAAAAAGTATCACAAACATATGTTCCTATAACATAATTTTATTGTAGTGAACTAACTTCACGTTGCTTTGAATATGACTCGATCAAATTTAGCATTTCTCTATTTTAAGATATTTAAATTTATAAATTTTAAAATTTTTAAAAAAATTTTAAAATTTATAAAATTTTAAATTTTAAATTTTTTTAATATATTTTTTTAATATACAGTAAAATATAAATTTTAATACTTTTTTTAATAAATATTTTAAATTAAATATTTAAAATCATACAAAATAAAATTTTTATTTAAAAAAAAAACTATTATGGCTCAAAACAATTTCGTCATTTTATACAATTACTATTTTTTATTTCTTTTATTTCTTATTATCATACTAAATATTTTTTTACTAGTTTCATATTTTATATTTATTTCTGATATAGCTAGTTTTCTTTTATCCCATTACCAATTTAAGTACGCACTTTTGTCTATTTTCTGACAGCAGGCATAAAACTATGAGCATTTCCCTAAAACTATTGTGTACGAATATACAGAGTGCAGCAGTTAATAATTTTTATTTCTCCTTACCACAAGAAGCAAGTGTAGTATTTTTTTAAATAACATGAGAGTGATATATATATATATATATATATATATATATATATATATATATATATATATATATATATGATAAGGTTTTCTCCTTACTATAAGAAGCAAGTGGAGGTTTTTTTTAAAATAACATGAGAGTGATACATGACAATTTTCTCCTTGCTATTAGAAGCAAGTTGAGTTATTTTTTTTAATAACATGAGAGTGATATATATGACAAGTGGCCAATATAAGTAAGCATCTAATATTTTTTTCTTAATAATAGTGGTCGGTGGAGTTGGAGAATCTTATAGAGACAAGTTACCTCTTCTCCCTCTATTTTCTATACATTAATTAGGTCAAAAGTGCATATGGACCCCCTCACTTATAGTATATTTGAAATTATCCTTCTTTTTTAAAAAAATAATTAAATAACACGCTATTCGATTCATTTATTTTTTTTTTAAAAAAAATTTAGCTGAAAATATAAAGCAATCAGAACTCAAAATCTCGAGTACCAACCACTGATGACCCTTTTTTGTTGACTTTCCTAAAAATAGTAAAAACATACAAAATCTACGATATGTTCTGAGTCAACTATTCAATTTTTAAAATTTTTATATTTATTATTAGATATCAAACTCAAGATGAATTATACATTTAAAAAATTTATAAAATTTAATAACTTTAATCAGATTTTATAAGAGGAACAAATGATTAAATGTTGAGGGGTCTTAATCGAAAGAAAAATGATTTCTTTCGAAATGGCGCAAGGTTGAGGGGTTCTTCATATATCCATCTATTTTAATCTACTACTAATCTACTAATTAATTAACATAATTATGCTTTAGGTCCGCAAATCTTGGGTATATCTAATTTTCTATGCCACGTGTTCATGATTTTGTCATGGTTTAAGCTTAATTAACTTAATTATGGATTATTTTATGGAGCATGTAATCAAAGCAAAGTGATTATTCCAACGGTGTTTAGAGGTTACTGGAGAATTCTTGTTCTTTCCCAATTTAGTGTTCATTATTAATTAATTAATTTATACTGCTTTAAAATTCGTGGACTAGATATAAGCAACGTAGATAGCGCGCGCACCAATCAATTATTTTTAAAAAATTCTTTATATGTTTATTTATATATATATATATATATATATTTCAAAATACATTTTTTTTTTTTTTTTTTTTGGACTGAAGTGGGATTTAAACTCGAGTTTTATAACCCGAAATTTTCTTTTTCATTTTCTTTTTGTTTTTTCAGTTTTTCCGTCCGTTTGATTAAAAAAAAATAGTATTTTTTTATTTTTTAAAAATTTTTTTTATAAAAAATGAGTATTTTATTTTTATTAAAAAAAAATAGATAAACTCTTCTTTTTCTTTTAATCTCAAATATAATATAAAATTTACTACATCTACAGGTTCCAAATGATGAGCAACCAAGGTTTAGTTTTAAATATAATTATTATATATTTAACTACATGCATTTTTAATTACACATTATTATTACGTAGAAGTTACTAATTAATGACAAGTGGTGATTGGAAAAAAAAAAAAATCCTAATGCAAGAAAGGCCATTATAATTATGTTTGTATAGCTAATCTCACTTTGGGGTCCAAGTTGACTTCAATTAGAGGGTCAAATAAAATTAGGAGCCAGATTAGAAAAAGGTCCATAGTGGATCCGATCCGTTAAACTCTGACCCGCTAAGGTTAAAAAAATTTTATTTCTTTTATTTCATATAATCTCTCTTTCTTTACCCTTTCTCAATCATATTTAACTTAATTAATATATTAATTAATATTTTAAAGGCCAAATTTAATCCTACTTATGTGACGCCCCACTTTCCAGAGGGTCACGCATCCTAGAACTACTTATGTGACGCCCCACTTCCCAGGGGGTCATCCATCCTAGAACTCTTTAGCACGCTTAACTTTCATAACCTCTTGGATCTTACTACCATCCAAAATGCTATAGCCGAGTTGAGAAATTTTAGTCCTATTATATCATTTATTTATATATAGGACTAATCCAAATTCCGGGGGTGTCACACTTAATTGTTAGTAAATTTATTTTCTTTCTATTTTTAATTAGGATACAAAATATAAGGTGTGTATATGAATTTTTAATTGTTTTTCTTTAATTTTGAATTTATTTATTTTTATTTATGAAATGAATAGTAAGTTAAAAAGATTTTATATTTTATTATAGTAACGGTAGATGTATATATAACATTCTTTCTTTTTCTGTTATATTATATTACTATACCATTATCATTTTTATATCGTTGTTTATCTTTTGGTTACTAGCTAGTGAGTATAGCTCGTTTTCGTCGGCTTGCAGTATCCACTGAAAATCTTATATGATTTCTCACTACCTCTCAGTTGCAGGTGCTACGATGGTGATGGTCGGGACGGTGCCTGAGGACGGCGTAATAGCGTGCCTAGTGGTCCTGTTGATTATTTTTCTTTCCATAATTTCGGTTTTAATCTCATTGACCTTTCGATTACTTGTGGAATAATCTAGACATTTTTGTGGTTCATTTATGTTTGAATGTTTGGATGGTTATTCATTTGAATTAATAATATTTAGATTATCATGATCCCGTAGTTTATATAAAATATTTTCTATCTCTCGTGGTAGCTGATGTTTCAAAGGTCTATATTTTCGTATAAAAACTATTTTAAAAAGGATTTTCTGTTTGATTGTATCTTTAGCTTTCAAACTATAGTTTCCGGATGGGAAACACTTTCAAAAGTATAGAAATGGTTGATGAATTGTACATTTGCATTATCTGCAGTAAAACGCTGTAGTGCATGTAAAACAACATATTCTAAGAATCATTCAGCTGATTGTGCATCTTCTGTGATTGTGGTGATTGTGTGTGAGTTGAGATTGGTGGTTTAGTGGGATTGTGCAATGTGTGACGTAGTGCAAATACAGAAAAAATTTGTTCGTGTGAACAGAAAATTATCTATATTTATGGCAGAGAATGTTATATATATATATATATATATATATATATATATATATATATATATATATATATAATTTAGTGGGGTATTATTTATGTGATCAATTGATGAACGATTGTTTGGTGATTTATATATATATAAAATATATTTAGTGGGCTATTATATATTATTTACAGAATATGAAGACATGTTGAAAATAATTGTAAAAAAAATAATACTTTCTCAATATAATATTAATGACTAGTTCGTATATTTTCTTAATTTTTTTTGTATGTTTTTTCTTCATTATATAGTTGATCCCATCACAAAAAAATTTTATTTTCCCTGCTGATAGGCACTTCTTTAACTACAATAAGTTTTTCTGAAAGGTGTTTTCTTTCTTTATTTTTTTTTTTAACTTTTTTCTTTGTCCAAAGATGTTTCTTTGAATCTTTTAGCATATAATTTCTAATATCCGCTATATTTGGTTGGTAGTTACTATTTTTAAGTATAATTATTTTTTTTTATTCTTGACATAGCTAGTTATTCTAAAATATACAAGAATAAGTTTAAAATTATATTTGATTAAATATTCTTTTATTGTTAGGAATAAGCTAAAGATGTGTTTGATAGTTATTTAAAAAATAATAGAGAATAATAAAAAAATTATATATAAACAATATGTTAGTTTATTTATAATAATAATAGTAGCACTTCTGCTACCAATAATAATAACAATAATAAATATTAATATTATTTTATTATTATTATAAATATAAAAAATTAAAACAAAATAATAATAATTATAATTAATTATTATTATTTTTAAATTTATTTTATTTAGCTAAGAATACGTATGATTATATATTTTTTTATTTTTAATTTGTTATATACAAATATGAGAATAATTTTATTCCATTAAAAAAGTGAAATAATTATTTTTAAATTCTAGAATTATCTAGAATGACTCGGTTGACCGAAATAGTTGTTATGGCTTTTGGCGGAATAGCATGGTAAATTTTGTTGTCTCGTATTTATTTCTAAATATCTACGAAGTTAATAAAAGTATAAATCTCTTTTGTTTTGAAGAAAATAAAGACGCATGAAAATCAAATTGGGAATCAAAACCATAATATGAGACGGTGCAATTATGTTAGTTTGATTATTATTGGGGCAAAAGTAAGTATCACTCTCCATCTTTGGATTTCTCCAATAGCAAATGAGATCTGGTTGATAATATTTTAAACATCATTTTCATAATAATTGTTAGATGTAACTTCGAAATTAAAAATTTCTTTAATATTATGATTTCGGTTTGTCGACAGTTTCGCGGTGCGACAATAAATTTTATGGATGTTTGTGGTGGAAGCGGAGGGCTCGAGCCGCTAGGAAAAATTCTCAGAACCCCCGCGGTACGGATCAGATCCGTTAAGAAAAAATTCGTTAAGATTAATAATTTCTTTTCTTTTGCCTTAAAGAGATCGAGCGATTGTACGATAATTTGAACTTTATATTTTTTTTGTTCTGACATAGTGAATCTTTCCTTTTTCGTCCGTAATTTTTTACCTTGTAAAGAATTTTTCACGTAAATTTGTATGTTATTTCTTTGTCGTGCATTTTTGGATTTATTTTTGTGTTGTAATCGTCAATTGATTTCGTTTGGTTTATGCGTTCGTTGCCAACAATAATAATGACTCAAAGCTGATCGTACATATGAAAATTAAATGAAAAAAAAACAGACATTTTTTTTTTAAAAGAAAAAGAAAAAGAAACAAAAAGAAAAAAAATATATGGCATATATGGAAAGAGTGAGAACCTATAAAGAAAGCAAAATGATAAACTATAATTTGCCTCAAAATGATAAACTATAATTTGCCTCATTTGGTTTAGTTCATTTTTCTTTGTTAGCGTATGATTTTTAAAAAATAGGTCAATTTGCATAAAAAATTCATGGACTTTGCATTTCTATAAAAGTGGGTCGCTTTTTTTTGGTTTTACATATTAGGTCCAACTTTTATGATTTTGAACCAAAATACACTATGCTCTGTCCGTGTACACCTTCAGATATGTAGAAAATATGATGTGATCTATTGTCAGAGGCTTTAAATGCACGCGGCGGCAAGTCATGCGTCTTATTTTGTCGGAATGCGAACCAAATCGTATTGTACTATTTGCCAGCTTCGTTGTTTGCTAGTTGAATATATATTTTCTAATAAAAATTAGCTAGATAAATTTTGGACAAAACACTCATAACATGGTGGAAAAATAGTGCAACGTCATTGCAAACAATGCAATAAAAATCCAAATAGTACGTTTCTCCCACTATGTAGTGCAATACATAGACATACTAGTACAACGCCTCTCTAAAGAGTGTAACATGACATATTAGTGCAACACTCCTTATTTTTACGGCCCACACTATATTATGTTTCGTTATGTACTGTTTATTTTCCTTCATAAACACCTCCATCCTCATGCCTTTGTCCTACTATCTCTTCTTTCTTACCATTCATGTTTTAGTTTTTTACCACGCATTTTGCCGAATTCATAGTTTGCAAGAGAGAAAAATAAAATAATCAGCACAGCGCCTGGGAGGAAGACAAGTTGTGCAATTGCAAAACCTAGGGTCACAATAAACGATCATGTAAGAACCCTCCTTAGTCAAAAAGTAGCCACCAGTAGAAACCCCAAGCTGCACAAAATCTAGTGTAGGAGCTCCCTAGGGAAGCCAAACCAATCGTCCCTCCAAATAGGAGTCCTATTTTGTACCATTGAAGATATATGCGTTTACATTGTACATAAAATCTTACACTATTATACTAATGGTTAAAAGGTATACACTATTTAAGTTAAGTGTCTGCCGTTTTGCCATGCCTGTGTGTTGTACTACTTTGTGGGAATAATACAGTACCGTTTCTTGTCATGTTCAATTGATTGCACTCGGTTTTCCAGCATTGCACTGTTTGGAGGAGATATTGCACTTATATATTTTCGTTTTGCGCTGCGATGAGAGATGATTAGCACGGTTCAATGAGGGAGTGTCGCCCACGATCTATAGAAGCTAAATATTACATTACTTGATATTTTATTGCACTCTTTGGAGCAAATGTTGATGAATATTATATTACTCGCGGAAATAATATACTATTTTTTTAAAAAAGTTATTACCTCATTTAGAAATATATCATATTAATTGTCTGCATGATAATTATAGATTTAGTGTCAGAAATACTCACACAACTTTATTTGATGTGCTAGAAGTACCTCAAATTTTCTAGATTCAATGCGCACCAATATTTTGGTTTCAATTTAACCAAACCAGCAAATAGCATATGAGATATCTTCCGTTGTTGTTATATTTGCTAAAAAATATCAGAGTCTTTTTCACCCGAAAGGAAAAAAGCGGTTGGCACATAACCCAAGGATAACAAAGGAGATTTTTCGTGATTTCATAAGGGTACTTCTCATATAATGTTTTTATAATATTTTGGATCAAACTATACTCTTTGATCAAAACATTGCAATAGTATATCTGCGTAATTCACTGCCTTTTGAGCTGATATCACCTTTTAAAACACATGTTGCACTGTTTGCGTTGATGTTATACAACTTGTCCGCTATGTCTCTGCACATATCATTATGAATATCTCTTATAAAATTGGAGAGGATAGATTTAAGAAAGAAAATGAAATACTACGAAACAAAATAGAAGCAAGCATGGTTTTGAAGAGAGTGATGAGGAGAGCCGACCAGCATGAAACAAAGAGGATGATAGGAAAAGGCAAGAAAAAACATAAAGAAGGATAAAGACATGGGCTAGGCGTTATTTACGACGAAGAAGAAATAGTAGGAGGCGAAGCATAAGAGAGTGTGGAACGTTTAAAGAAGGAGCGATAGTTGTATTGTTTGGCTATTACGTACGTTGTACTCGTACATTTGCGTTTTTCACTACTTTACGGTAGTATGTCTGCATTTTGCACTAATTGATACATCGTTGAACTCTTTAGAGCAAACGTTGCTATGGAAATAATATATTGTTTAGAATTTATCTTATTTACAAAGATATCGTATTAATATTATTTGAGGGAGAGTGGTATTGTATTAGTTGATCCAGCATTGCACTAGTTGAAGGGGACGTTGCACTACTATATTCACATGTTGCACTGCGTTGTGAAAAAAGTGCACACATATAGTTTTTATTGTATTATTTTGTGATGTTGCGCCGCTTGTCCGTTTTGCCTATACCGCGAATCGAGAAGGATTTAGAAAGTAGAAGAAACAGCTAGCACAAGACCAAGTAGAAGATGGTGTTGTGTGGGAAGAGAAGAGTTACGATGTGACACCCCAATAGTCCCACATTGGATGCGAATGTGGTTGATTAGGTATATAAGAGATATGGACACTAGTAATAATAACTAGGTTTAAGCATTTTGGGTTGTGGTTTGGTCCCACTGAGTTATTATTGCTAGTAGGCTGAGTTGTTATATTTGGTATCAGAGTCAGTCACCAGCCGAAAGTGTGTTGCTAGTCTTGGCTAAGTTAGGAGGGTCTGAAAGATAAGGTGATGAACTATGTCAGGGGTCTGAATGATAAGACTAACGAGACAAGTCTCACATCGCCTAGCGATCTTGGGTTGCGTGTGTGTAGACAAGCTTCGCCTAGCGATCTTGGGTTGTGTGTGTGTTTGGGCTGACCAGAACGTCAGGCTTAAACGGGAAAGTCTATGACACCCCAATAATCTCATATTAGATGGAAATGTAGTTGTGATTGGATATATAAGAGAAATAGACACTGGTATAATAATTAGGTTTAAACATTTTGGCTTGTGGTTTGGGCCTAACGAGTTATTATTATTAGTGGGTTGGGTCGTTACATACGAAGAGTATACGAGGAAATTGCGCTTCGACGGCATGGGAAATGAGGGGTCTGAATGGCATGGGAAATGAGGGGTCTGAATGATAAGACTAACGAGACAAGTCTCACATCGCCTAGCGATCTTGGGTTGTGTGTGTGTTTGGGCTGACGAGAATGTCAGGCTTAAACGGGAGAAGTCTATGACACCCTAATAATCCCATATTAGATGGAAATGTAGTTGTAATTGGATATATAAGAGAAATAGACACTAGTATAATAATTAGGTTTAAACATTTTGGCTTGTGGTTTGGGCCTAACGAGAGTTATTATTATTAGTGGGTTGGGTCGTTATATACGAGGAGTATACGAGGAAATTGCGCTTCGACGGCATCAGAAATGAGGTGTATACGAAGAAGAATAAGCAGACGGCATCAGAAATGAGGTGTATACGAAGAAGAATAAGCAGCACGGGACGAAACATGTTGCACTCTTTATGTTGCACTCTTTGGAGAGGCGTTGCATTAGTATGTCTGCATATTACACTACGTAGTGGGAGAAACACACTGTTTGGACTTTTATTGCGTTTGGATTTTTATTGCATTGTTTGTAGTGACGTTGCATTATTTTTCCTCCATGTTGTGCGTGTTTTGTCTAAAATATATCTAGCTAACATTTATTAGAAAATATATATTCGATCAGTAATATATATTCGACCAGTAAACAACGAAGTTAGTGAATAATGCAGCACGATTTGGTTTGTATTCCGACAAAATAAGACACATGAATTGCCACCGCGCACATTTAAAACCTCTGACAACGGGTCATACTGTATTTTCTACGTATATGAGGTGTAGGGATGGACAGCGTGAAGAGCATTTAGCTATGAAACCATAAAATTCAGACTGAATCTACAAAATTGAAAAAGGTGGTCCACTTTTGTAAAATTCCAAAACCGTTAGATCTTTTATACAAATTGGTCAAAAAAAAAAAAAAAAAAAACAATTTATAATTTTATTTTTATTTAATCGTTAGAATTTTTTATTGGATACTAAGATAATAATTTTTTTTACAAATCATTGGATAATTATAGTATTTTATCATTCTATAATTTGTAATTTATCGCCATGTGTTGTGCATAAATATTAGTTGTTTTATCATATTTATTGCATGTATTTATTATAAAATAAAAATAACAGAATAGTTAATTATAATTTTTTTAAATATAGAATGATAAAATAAAAATATAGTAAATTAACATGAGAACAAATTTAAATTTTTTTTGAAACTCTTATTATACATATATATATATATATACTACTTTTCGTATCTTGGACATTAATAAGGGAACGAGTGTTATTTGTGAAATAAAAAATAAAATAAAATGGTAAACCAAATAATGATCACTGAAATATGAAAAATTAGTAATTTTCAAACGATATATAATATATATATATATATATATATATATATATATATATATATATTAAAAAAAAAAACCATCCAAAAAAATTATGAAATTTCTTAATATTAATTAATAACTAAGAAAAATACTTTGCTTACAAATAAATTTTATAATATACTACTATAAATTATATAACTCAATGATTGGATTGTAATCTTGAAATTATATATTTTATTTATATTCTTGTGATTTGTATTTCGCTACAAATTAAATATACCACATATGCTAATTTGTAAAATATTATAAAGTTTATTTGCAAGTATAATTTTTTTAATATTTATGCTACTTTTCTAATTATTATGTGGCCAAAAGTAAGCATCACTCTCAATGTTTAAATTTCCCCAATAGTAAATGAGATGTTTTTCATGGTTGATAATATTTTGGAGATCTTTTTCATAATAATTACTCAAAGCCGAATCATGAGAAAATGAAAAAATACATTTTTGTTCCAAAAAAAGAAAAAAAAAAAAAGGCATAAAAAGAGACAAATATGGAAAGAGAGAAAAACAACAATGAAAGCAAATGGTAAACTCTATTTTTGCCTTTATGCTTGTCACCCTCTAATTCGAAAAATTATACTTTTTTATATTTTAACTTTTATTTACTCATAAAACCTACCATTAAGAAGAATAGTAAAATAATATATATATATATTTGCAGAACACAAGACTATAAAATGATATTTTGTCATTTTATAATATAGTACTATAAAATAATATTTTGTCATTTTATAATATAGTGCTAGTGAAGATACTCGTGCGTTGCAAGGGACAGATATTATATATTGAATCAATCAAATTCAGTAAAAATGATCAAAATTTGATAAAATAATAATCCAACCATAAATAGAGGACATTATAAAATATCAGATTCTCTTCAAATTATCCAAATATACAATAAAAATTATAATTTTTTCTCAGCACTACGATCATATCAAAAACTTGATCAAACGAATAGTCTACACATAAAAATATTAAAATCGAAAGTATAGAATGAAATTGAGGGAATTGAAGGGGGCATCATAAGAGAGTGTATAGAACTCGACAATAATAAAGGGATGATTGGAGACGGTATTGGCGAAGTTAGAGACGTCGAAGGTGAGCACCGAAAAGGGCTCCGCATCCTCCTCCGCCGCTAGAATTAAATTCGACATTTAATATAATAATAAAATAATTTGAGAGGGGGAAGAAGAAGAAGACAATAGAGAGAGTAAAACATGATTTTTTTTTTTGTTAAATTAAAAATAATATTCCCGCGTCGTTTTATTTTTCTGAATTCGTAACTGATGCATATCCTAAATTTTCTAAATTATAACTTCGATTTTTCAATTATAATTAATAAGCATCAAAATATATATATATATATATATATATATATATATATATATATATATATATATATATATATATATATAATTTTATTAAATTTAATTAAAATTTTATTAGATGAAGAAAAAAATATAGACACATAGTTTTTTAAAAAAAGAGAATTTATGTATATTTATAAATTTTGTCATCTTATGGTTTGGGGAGAAATATTACTTTATTATCCTATTTACTTTATTATCCTATTTAGAATAAATATTTAAAGTTTAGAGTTTAAATATTTATGATATAATAAAAATAAATAATAAAATGGTTGATTACTAATTTTTGAATCATAAAATAACAAAGAAAAAATATAGTACATCACATGATGCGCACAAGTTGATGTTACCCAAAGAAGAATAAATCTTTGAAAGGCCACTTGAACCTGTGAAAATAGAAGATGTGAAAAGCCACTTGAACCTGCGAAAAGTTAGTGTCTTTGAAAAGCCACTTAAACCTGTGAAAATATAAGATGTGAAATATATATTTGGAACATTAATTTCCATCAGTTTATTTAAGACCAAAAAGATCTAGTGGTTGCTTTTTTTGCCTGAGTTATTAGGGATGAGAACAGGTTCAGTGTTTCTAAATTATAATCTAAATAAGATGGTTGTGTTCTAATATTATAAGTTATCCTGTAACAATTTATGAGTGATAGGGACATTGTTTTGTGACTACAATTTATTACTTTGCATTTACTTTGTTATCAAGCTGTGATAGTGATCATAAGTTGTAAGGCAATATATTCAATTTACAAGTTAAACATTTTATTTCGAAAAGGGTAAATTGCACGATTCATTTGTAAACTATGAGATATATGATATTTTAATTTTTAAATTTTAATTTATCATAATTTTTAGCTTAAATTTTTGAAATTGTTACAAATAAGTTATATAAAATTTAATTTAGTTGATTAAATATTAATGAATTATTATAAAAAAAAAAATGTAACAGTATTGTGATTGATAGTGCTTCCGTCAATAATTAAGATGCTATATTATTTTTATATTAATAATACATCAATATTTAGTTAACTAAATTAAATTATAAAATTAGATTATAATAATTTTAAAAATTTAATTTAAAAATTATAATAAATTAAAATTTAAGAACTAAAATGTCATGCATCTTTTGAAAAGAAAGAGATTTGGAGGTTCCATTTTTTATCCCGTTGCAGGTATAAAAAATCGGACAAATTTTTAGAATAATTTCAATAATTTATGAATAATTCACGAATAATTCGGCCAAAAATTTGGACAGAATATTTTGATATAATTTTTATGTTTCCAATTCTCCATTTGCTCGTTCTAAAAAAAAAAAAAAAGAAAGAAAAAAATTTCTTGCTCAAATTTTTTTTTCGCTCACTTTCTACTTTATTTTATTGTTCTTTATTTTTATATTCTTTAAAATTATAACTATTTATACTAATATGTATAAATTAAGATTTTGATTCCAAATTTTTACTTGATGAATATATAGTTTTCACATAAATGACGTATTTGAATAATTGATGAATCCGTTTTTTAAGTCAAATCATAACTAGCTACGTTCTTGTAATTACAATTTTACGGAGATCATTTGTGAAAAAAAATTGAAGGACTAATTGCAAAGAAAAAAAAATCAACCTCTCACTTATTTAGACATGATAAATAGGTAAGTTGGACAACCTATGAATTATACAACATACAACAAATAATAAGAAAAATATATGGCATTGCTACAAATTTGTGTTTAGGGTTATAGAAATGGATAAAATAAAACATAAACATGTTTTCATTTTTTTTATTTTTTTTTTAAAATTATATATGTGGGTATAATTTGTAGATATTATTGCTAGTCGGCCGAGTTGTCATATTTGGTATCAGAGTCAATAACCAGCCGGAAGTGTGTGGCGAGTCTCGACTGAGTCTGGATCTAGATGACAGGACTAGCAAGACAAGTCTCACGTCACCTGATAATCTTGGGCTACTGTGTGTATTTAGGCTGATGAGGACGTCAGACCTAAACGGGGGAGTCTGTGACGCCCCCAAAAATGCCACATCGGATTGTGATTGGGTTTATATGAGATATGAACACTAGTAATAATAACTGGACTTAAGTATTTTGGGCTGTGTTTTGAGTCCAACGAGTTATTATTGTTAGTGGGGCGGATCGTTACATACTTATAGATAATTTAAAATATTTATAATTTAACTGATATTTATTTATTATATTTATATATATATTTTTAAAAAAAATAATATTAATGAGATTATCATATCTCTACTATAAATACTGAATGAGATTATCATATCTCTGCTATAAATAGTGTTTATTATCAATTTTTTCATCTTAGATTATTAGTATTTCTGCCATCTTAATTATATTCTAAATATTTAAAAATAAAAAAAAAATTAATAATACATATTAGTTTTATGAGTTTGACTACTATACTATCGATTACATCAAACATTTTGTACTATCAAATTTTATTCATTTGATCAATTCCATTCGGTAGATCATACTAATTTTTCAACCACGCATCTAACCGTTTATTCTTTTATCTAAATATAAAAAATTTAATAACAAAATTATGCTATTAATGATATTAATATTAGAGTAAACTAATTTTTATTTTTATTTTTATATTATTAATACAATTTTAACTCCATTTATTTACAACAGTAAGATTCTTACTCTTATAAATACACCTCACTCTCTCCCGTTTCTTTTCCACCCACCTCCTTTCCTTCCTCATCCCCTCCCTCTCCTCTCTCTCTCTCTCTCTCTCTCTCTCTCTCTCTCTCTCTCTCTCTCTATTTCCACCGAACACAGAAAAAAAAAAAAAAAAAAAAAAAAAAAAAAAAAAAAATGGGTCTTTCGAATCACCTACACGACGTCTCCAGCGACTCCCTCCTCCTCGTCGTCGTCGCCGCCGCAGCCTCCCTCGTCGCCCAAGTCCGCCTCCTCCTCCTCCCAGCCACAGCCACCTTCTCCATCTCCCCCATCTCCATCTCCACCTCCCTCTCCTCCCTCGTCGCCATCGCCGACCACCTCCCCTCCTCCATCTCCTCCTCCGACTCCTGCTCAGACTGCGCCGTCTGCCTTTCGGCCATAGCCGGCGGCGACCGTGTCCGGCAGCTCTCCTGCCGCCACGCCTTCCACGCCGCCTGCATCGACGGCTGGCTGCTCTTCGGCCCCTCCCCCGCCACCCCCGCCTCCCTCCGCTGCCCGCTCTGCCGCTCCCCCGCCGTCCACGCCGGCCCCGACGCCGACCGCCGCATCGGCGCCGACCTCGTCGCCTGTCTCTCCCATTTCTGATCATCCCCAGTAACTTACTTAATTTCTCTTTCTCATTCTTCGATCTCCTTTTTTTTTTTTTTTTTTTTTTTTTTTTTTCTGGTTGAAATCATGAATTTCCATCCACTAATTTCCATTTCATGATGCACGTAAAAATAATAATAATAATAATAATAATAATTACTCAGTAATATATATATATATATATACTATATATATATAACGTGCACCAATAGAATTAAAGGGTCTTCAACCTTCGCTAACTTCGAATTTGCATGGTTGATACAATTAGTGTTAAATTAAGTGAGGCAAACGTTTTTTTTTCTTCAAAAGTTTAAAATTTTGAAGAACAACTGGTGTTATACATCACTTAACAATTTGATTTGGTACAACAAGTATCTAGGCTTTATAGACAAAGTCTAGATTGATGTAATTAAAAATATTCTCAGTTGTGGATTAGGTTGTGTAATTTGTAATATTTGATAACTAGTGATATATAAAATCAAGTTTTATGGGTCAAATTAGAAAAAAAAAAAAAATTCAGTGACTTTTTTTTTTTTTTTTTTTTTTTTTTGTGCATTAAGTAAAATTTAGTGGATGAATTTTGTGATTTTTATCAATTCTTTTAAAATACCTTTTTAAAGGTTTTTTTTAGGGCCTACAAGGTCTTTTTTTTTTTTTTTTCTTTTCTTTTTTTACAAGAGCTTTATTTGGGGCTTTTCTTTTTCTTTGTATGTGTAATAAAATTAAACATCTTGATGTTGTACATTTTCCTCCCATCATAAAGGGATGTATGAAAAGAATGTCATAATTAATATAATGATTAATCTATTAACCTTGTGTTGCTCATGCTGCATAGAATATGTGATAGAAATAATGTATTTTTATTTATTTATTTATTTTTTGTGTTATGGAGATAAATAAGTTATACTTATGAAAATGATAGGATATGTTATATATGTAATTTATTTAATTTAAGACATATTGTTTTTATTCTACATGGATTAACTTTGCTGTTAACAATTGATCTTTAATGTTGATTGTTTCCAGAGCGCTCATAAGCATATAAGAAAGCAGCAAGGGCGGAATCCATCTTACCGAACAATTCCCATCCCCGACTAAAAAGTGAGCCTTCTTTCCATTTTTGGTATGGCCGACTTCGTGGTTGTCTACTTTCCAAGCGGAAATCAAGTCGTCTACTTGCAAAGTATATGATAAGCTGATACTATGATAGCACCAAAATTTTTCAATTCAGCAGTTCGATCTATAATTTCTCATTCATGGACGTTGATAAGATCCTTCCATTTAGCAGCACCTTAGGATGGCGTAGCCTTAACGTTAATGGCGATGTTCAAACGAGGAAAGGCTTACGGTGGATACCTAGGCACCCAGAGACGAGGAAGGGCGTAGCAAGCGACGAAATGCTTCGGGGAGTTGAAAATAAGCATAGATTCGGAGATTCCCAAATAGAAAGTGGTAAAGGATTTAGTAGTTGATATCCGAGGTTCGAATTGGAAGCCTAGTTATTTTATTATTTTTCGCTAAATTTATTTTAAAAATAAACAAAGCACGATGCTATCTTTCTTTTAAATAAATAAATAAATAAAAACAATTGACCTTTAGTATTTATGATGCAAAATTTTAGTAACATTTTTTTATATATTTTCACTGTGACCCATTAGAAAATTTCATTTTATACTAATTAAAGAGAGGAAAAAAATACACAGCTTGAATTAATCCTTATCTCCATAGAATGAATTGATGGTCAACTCAAATCAACCTAATCTAAAAATTTAAATATAATAAACTAATTAAGAAACTGTTTAAACCAAAAAAAAAAAAAAAAAAAAAAAACTTATTAGATAAAATTCTTTTATTTCCTATTATGAAAATATGCAAATAGTTGTGTTGGGTACTTAGCTAGCTAGCTAGTTGAGTTGGGTAGCAAAAGTATTGCATAACAAAACCTTCTTTATAGATAAAAATGGATAGATATATAAAACATGTAGAGAAATTAGTTTGAGGTTCAGCACAATAAAATTATTTTATAGTGATATTTTTAAATATTTTTAAAATTTTTAAAAAAATATCGTTGATAAAAAATATCGATATTTATTATTAATATCGCTATATGTGTCGTTGCTAGGATGTGTAGTGACATATTATTATAATGTGTTCCAAAAATGTATTTCTAAACGTAATTTTAAATATAGATGAAATATAAATAGAACACTTGTATAAAAATATTACAAAAATATATCTTTATAACGTAATTTTAGTGTAGTGGTTGTATGAAATAGATATATAATAAAATTATACAGTGCTCTTTCGAATAACTCAAATATTTATGCTAATTCTAACCTTTTTACATAACAAAATCATATAGTGCTCCTTCGAATAACTCAAATATATAATATTATCGAGTGACGAGTAAAATTCACCTCATCCTAAGATGGAGTGGGGTGTAAGATATACATCTCTAAAAGGGTGCATACTTATATATACCCTGTTTTTATTTGTTTTTTTACTTGCAATCAATCAGTCTCATTGCTTTACCTATTGGATGGAAATTTGAAACTAAAGAACTTGATAGCCCTATCATAATAGAACTACAATTCTAATTAAATGATGGATAAAGACATTCCATTGTTAATTTGCTTGCTATTGAATGGGAGAGGAAGGTGGGGCCGTCGATCCAACTTGCTGTTTGCGAGCTAATTCATATTTGATTCGAAATTCATACAAAGTTAACTGGTCGTTTTGCTTTTCCGGTTCAAAAAATAAACAAGCCGAACACGAGCTTATCCTAAATCGCTTATATTTGATATAAATAAATAATATACAGAAATAATATTTTCAAATTGATATGTAGTAAATTTATATTAATTTAAGGACAATAAATTGAATAAGACCATGCACAAAATAAGAGATAGAGAATTTGATGTATTAGAATTTAAAGAAAACTGTGGAAACTAATTATTAATGATCTTGAATGTTGAATACATGTGGATTCAAGAAGATTAGTTTCAAATTAAATTGAACTCAATGGTGACTCATATATTCTCTAATCATCAGGGCTAATTAAGTAAGATCAAATCGGATTACGCTGTAATTAGTTAAGGGTATGACATTGGTTTATTATATATGTATATCAATTAATATATTGTCCTCGTATATATTTTGAATTCACTCATGTATACTGCTTGCATTTTGAATTTTTTCTGAGATTTGATTGTAACACGCGAAATTACAAGAATTAATATATATTAGATGGAGAATAATAAGAACCACAAGCATTATTCTAAAGATAAGATCACAAAAGCTCTTTTTATTCTATAAACATACTCTAATGTTTACACAACATAACAATCAAAAGCCTTCTTGTTTAATTGAGCACATATAGGTGAATATATGGTTATTCAAACATTCCACACCACCATTAATTTTTATACTAGCATATCTTATATTGTATAATATTAGTAAGTACCTAGGGGTGGCAATCCAGCAGCTCGCTGTTCACGAGCCAGCTCGAGATCGAATCGCTCGTTTAGTAAACGAGCCGAACACGAGCTGGGGTCAGCTTGCTCGTGTTCGGCTCGATAATAGCTCGAAAATATATATATATATATAATATATATAATATATATATATATATAATATATATATATATATAATATATATATATATTACTATTTAGATTTTAGGTCATGAATTTTTTGTGAATTTTAATTATTAGATTAAAATTTTAATTTTTTAATTTTTTTTTTAACTTTACACCTAATAGTATGAATGAAAATTAAAGTTATTGTTCGCGAGCTAGCTCGTGTTTGGCTCGTTAATAAACGAACCGAACACGAGCCGAATTTTTCATCTCGATATTTAAACAAGCCAGCTCGTGTTCGGCTCGTTTATTAAACGAGCCGAACACGAGCCGACCCAGCTCGCTCGTGTTCGGATCGTTGACACCCCTATAAGTACCCAACTACTAATGAGAAGTATGATCATGGAGGGGGTGGGCTGAGTGGGCCATGAGGATGATGTGGTGGGCTAAATAGGCCAGGTCCACGATTGGCTGGGCTGGGTGGAGGATCGGGAGGTTCACTACAACAAAATTATACTATAGCGATACTTTTAAGTATTTTTAAAATCTGAAAAAAGTGCCGCTGATAAAAATACCGACACTTATTATTAGTGTCCCCGCTAAGGTATATAACGATGTCTTAAAAATATATTTCTATAATCTAATTTTGGATATAGATAGAATACAGATAGGACAATTGTACAAAAGTGTCACAAAAATGTATTCAAATAATCTAATTTTATTGTAATGTAGTTTGCTATCTATCGTCTCAATATTTTAGAAATATGGTATTAAAGCCCATCAATTTTGATAACCAATGAAAGACTTAACTAGCACCCTTTTTTTTTTTTATTTCTTGCTATCCATGAGTAGTCCATTACAGATGATATAATACTTGATTATTAAAGATTAGTAATTAAAGTGCAAATTGGAATCATCAACTTGAAATTGCTAAGTTCAAGTTAATAATACCATAGTGCTAGCATTTTGGTAACCTTTTTTCTCAAAATTTGATTCTAATTTTTAAAATTAGTGTTTTAATTTTAGAGATCCAAAATCAGAAACAATTAAATTCAGATTTAAAATTTAAAATTTTAAGTTTTAATTTTTGATTTTCAAATTTAAAGTTTTAAATGTAAAATTCTAAATTTTAAATTCAAAATTCTAAATATCAATTTTTAAATTTTTAATTTAAATTTAAATATCAAAATTTAAATTTAGCAAAAATAATTATTAGCTGCAAGTAGTAAAATAATTTTGCTAAGCAGCTTTATAAAATAACTTTAGAAAAATCATTTTCTATTTAGACTGAGCTAAATACTGCATAATTTTTAACCAAAATTAATTTTTCAAATCAAAAATAATTTTGTAGAAATTATTTTTTCAATTGGACTCTAACCAATGCTGTTTCTTTTTGAAGATTTTATATGCGAAAAACATCCAAGAATATTATTGTTTTTTCACCTTAATTAATAGCTACAACAAATAATAGTTTTCTTATAAGTGTGTAGGCTACATTTTTGATAATTATGGGTAGGGGTGTCAACGAGCCGAGCGTGGGGTCGGCTCGTGTTCGGCTGGCTCATTTAAATATCGAGCTGCAAAATTTGGCTCATGTTCGGCTCGTTTATTAACGAGTCGAATACAAGCTGGCTCGCGAACAACAAGTTCGATTTTTATTCCTATTAAGGTGTAAAATTAAAAGAAAATTAAAAAATTAAAATTTTAATCTAATAATTAAAATTTACAAAAAAATTGGTAGTCTAAAATCTAAATAGTAAAGTATATATATATATATATATATATATATATATATATATATATATATATATATATATATATATATATAGATGTTATCGAGCCGAACACGAGCGAGCTGATCTCAGCTCGTGTTCGGCTCGTTTATTAAACGAGCGGAAAAATTCGACTCGTGTTCGGCTCGTTTACTAAATGAGCGATTCGATTTCGAACTCATTTTGGGCCGAACAAGAACTTGCTCGCGAACAGCGAGCTGAATTGTCACCCCTAATTATGGGGCCAAAATTTAACATCACTCTCAATCTTCGGTGTGAGATTTGGATCTCCCTCTGGGTGATGATAATTTAGGGATCATTGTCATAATAATGAGTTAATTCAAAGGCGAAAAATGAGAAAAGTGACAAACATGCTTTTTTTTTTTCTTTTTTTTTTTTTTTTTTTTTTTGTCTTTTTTAGTTATTATTTATATTTGGAGATGACCATAGGTCAAGTCAATTTGTTCAAGTAGTCTTAATTAGATGGGCCTCTTTGGATGTTAGTTAGGTTGTCCAAAGACAAGTTACATAGAGACTTGACTTTGTGATTACAATCTATCACTTTGTGTTATCAATTGTTCTTAGTGCAGATAGTAAAAATTTGGTGATTGATATATCAGATTCTAAGTTTGAAAGTCTAGTTTTTATATTTTCAGCTAAATTTATTTCAAAAATAAACGAAACGAATAGTATATACATAATAACCATGATTTTCAAGACAATACTTTTTGTTTACAAACATTTTATTATGGAGAAATGATATAAAATTTTTTTTATTTACTTTCTGATGGGCCAATTTAGCGTTAGAGCGAATTTTTGAAAAACTATGATATTCAACCAAGTTGGGCCAAAAATATTCTGCGTGAAAATATTTTAAACATTCATATTCTTTCACTTGAGTATTCATTTTTTGTGTGTAATTCTAATTCGAAAAACACATTTCGAGATCTATGGATTAAACAGCTAGACAGTTTTGGCCGAGTTTGGAATTCAAATTCAACTATTTAGACATTCATTTTTATATTTTTATATTATTTTAAAAAATTTTTGTATTTTTTTTATTTTGAGTTCGATAACTCAGTTGTTTCTGATCAGTTTAGCTTTAGACATATATTAAAATTTATCATTTTCAATTATAGTAGGATTCAGGTATCGATCATATGTATACGTGGTGTTCTATTAATATAATCAGTTTTCTAGAGTTGATTAATACTATTTTTGTCTTTGTTGAAGAATTATGTTCTTTGTGTGTCCCTTTATTTCCATCCTTTGGCTTCTTCCCTCTCAACACAACTTAAGCCTGCATCACTTTTCCATTGCAGGTATGATACTTTCTATCTATCTATTTTTGTAAGATTTTTTAATAATTAAAATATCATATTCCAATAATTGCGTATCGGATGAGAATTGAATTGTTATTGAATATATAAGAGACTATAAAAATTAGTAATAATAATTAGGTTTAAACATTTTGGGTTGGTGGTTTAAGCCCAACGAGTTATTATTACTAGTGGTTGGGTCATTACATTTGGTTTCAGAGCCAATCACCAGTCGAAAATGTATTCTGAATCTCGACTGAGTCAAAGTCCGAAAAATAAGATGAGAAGCTATACCATAATTTGACTGATAATTTTGAACTGTGTGTGTGATTCGTCACGCCTAAACGTTAGTAATAATAACTGGACTTAATATTTTGCGTCGGTGGTTTAGGCCCAACAAATTATTATTGTCAGTGACTGAATTATTACACGAAAAGAATGAAATAGCAAATCTCATTAGCTAAGGACATTTGATGTTGGTCTCATCTTTTATTAATTAAAGGATCATTCCATATGCAAGAAATTTTGTTGCACAAAAATCTGCAGCATATAATCTACACTCATCTTTCTACCACCATTGCCAAAATATTTTCTTCTATTTGACTATGTAAAAATATCATGACTAAATATAATATATCTGTTTCGATAAATATTAGTTCCTTCAAAATCTTTCTTTTTTACCGTCTACTTCAGTTCCAAGTAAAGAAGTATCAGTTTCACTGCAAAAGTTTCATATGTAGAATTCACTTATGTATACTGATATGTTCAAATTTGGTTGAGATTAATTTGTAGTAAGTAGCACTACAAGAATTAATCATCACATGCATCATCCTAAAAGATGAAATCACAAAAGCTCTTTTTATTCGAGAAACATATCCTAATGTTTACACAACACAACAATCAAAAGCCTTCTTATTTAGTTGAGCCTATGTATAATGTATAGCTCACCCACGTAGGTATTCAAACATTGCGCATCACCATTAATTCTCACACTAGCATCTCTTGTACTATAGTGGAATAACATTAGTAAAATACCTAGCTAGTTATACGAAGTGTGATCATAGAGGAGGTGGGCCTGGTGGGCCAAATGGGCCTGGTGGGCCTGGTGGGCCAAATGGGCCATGTGGGCCATGACGATGGTGCGGTGGGCCATGAGGATGGTGCGGTGGGCCATGAGGATGATGCGGTGGGCCGAGAGGGCCAGGCGGACGATGAGGAGGGCCGGGTGGAGGAGCAGGAGGCGGGACAGGAGGACCAGCTGGGACTGGGACTGGAGGTGGCGGAGGACCGGGCGGTCTGGGAGGTGGCGGTCTAGGCGGTGGCGGCCACATGCCGTAACAAAAGTGTTCTAGAGAGAGAGAGAGAGAGAGAGAGAGAGAGAGAAAATAATTTATATGCATCAAAACACATTTGGGCTTTACCTTTTATAAGAAGAGAGAGCAAGTGTGAAGACTCATGGTTGGTAGACTGATAGATTTGAAAATTGATCTTTTGCTTTGACCAATTGTTCACATTTGACCTTCGGAGCTAAGCATCTTCTAGAAGGATGCTTCTATGTTAAGAGTACACGAAACAAGCAACTGATATGCCAAATATTGGTGAATGAATCAAAGATGTGTTGGCTATTTATTTATAGGTTAAAAATATGTTTAATTTTTTACTTTATAAAAATAAATTCAGAAGACTAATAAGTTTGAATTGGGTGAGCCCAATAAGTTGAGTGGGGTTGCGGTCCACTGTATACCTAACGGTTAGAGGCCCAACAATAGACCTAATGTCCAGATGGATTGAGTTCGGTCGAGACCTAATATACATTTTAAGTGAATTAATTGCGTATTTCTAATAGTTTAAATATTTAGGATTAATGGTTAACTCCAGTCAAAATTTTCAATGAACTATCCTAAATTTTTAAATGTGCACAATAATATTCTAAAGGTGTTATGTGTTAGAGGTTGTTTCCCATTGAATCAAAACAAATTTTAAAAACATGGTGTTAAAGCTTACCAATTTTTGATAACGAAAGAAAGACTTACTAACTTTATTATTCTTATTTCTTAGTCCCCCATTGCAGATGACATCAGACTTGATTTCTATATAATTTATATTTTGAAATTAATTTTTTTTAAAATTTCACCAAAATTTTTTTATGATAAAATATATAAAATAATAAGGATAGTATTGATATTGACAACCTTGAAAAAGTATTTATGATATTTTTTTAATTTTGAAGGGTACGGTGTAATTGCTCTTAATATAAAAAGTGTAATAGACCTACATGACAATATATTTTTGGTCACCTCTACAGCAATTTAAGTACCCATAATGTATCTAACAATCTTACTAGAAATTCTATTTGCTTATACTTTATGTAATTGTGACATTCTAATAGTCTCATATCGGATGAAAATAAAGTTGTGATTGGGTATATAAGAGATATGAATACTAATTATAATAACTGGGCTTAAATATTTTGAGCCATTGGTTTGAACCCAACGAGTTATTACTGCTAGTGACCGAGTCGCGACATTTGGTATCGGCGCTAATCACCAGCCGGAAATGTGTGATGAGTCTCGGCTTAGCCTGGGTCTAGATGACAGAGCTAGCGAGACAAATCTCATATCGCCTGACGATTTTGGGCAGTGTGTGTGGTGTTTGGGCTGACGAAAACGTCAAACCTAAATGGGGGAGTCTGTGACACACCAATAGTTCCACATTAGATGAAAATAGAGTTGCGATTGGATATATAAGAGACACGAATTGAACACCAATAATAATAACTCATTAGGCCCAAACTATAGCCGAAAATGTTTAAGCCTAGTTATTATTACTCGTGTCCATATCACCATTTCCATCTGATGTAGGACTATTGGGGTGTCACAAACTCCCGACGAGTTCTCACATAGAACTAGGTTACTATACTATCGATAATAACAAATTATTGGCGGTTAGGATGATAGTTGTCCCCTAGAATTTAGTGAATCTAACGGTAAAAAAAATTGGTAGCATTCCAGCCGAACTATATATATATATATATATATATATATATATATATAATATATATATATATATATATATATATGTATGTATGTATGTATGTATGTATGTATGTATGTATGTATGTATGTATGTATGTATAGATATATATATATATACATACATACATATATATATATATATATATATATATATATATATATATATATATATATATATATATATATATATATATACATACATACATACATATATATATATATATATATATATATATATATATATATATATATATATACATATATATATATATATATATATATATATATATATATATATATATATATATATATATATATATATATACATACATACATACATACATACATACATACATACATACATATATATATATATATATATATATATATATATATATATATATATATATATATATATATAGTACCAAGTTATTGGTGCTATCAAGTTTTCTACCCTTAGATCAACCCCTTTGATCATTTTTACCCGTTAGATTTTACTATTTACCAACCATCTATTAAACCCAAGGGGCCCACTATCATCTCAACCACATATTTTTTAATTCAAGGGTTAAAAACTTAATAGCACAAATAACTTGGTACTATTAATAGTATTCCAGCCTAGCTATATATATATATATATATATATATATATATATATATATATATATATATATATATATATATATATATATATAGAATTAGGCTATAGAATACTATCGATAGCACCAAGTCATTGGTGCTATCAAGTTTTTAGTTTTTGTATTAAAAAATGTGTGGTTAAGATGATAGTGGTCCCCTAGGGTTTACTAGGTGGTTGGTTGAATAGTAAAAATTTTAGGGGACCACTATAATTCCAACCGCATACCTTTTCATCCAACGGCAGAAAACTTGATAGCACCAATTGCTTGGTGCTATCGATAGTATTCTAGCCGGACTATATATATATATATATATATATATATATATATATATATATATATATATATATATATATATATATATATATATAGGGTCCGGCTATTATACTCTTATGAGTAAAATCTTTTTGTACTCATAAGTTTTCATCCCTTGGATGAAGGAATGTACGGTTAAGATTATAGTAGTCCCTAGAATTTATACTATTTCTCCAACAACCTAGTAAACCTAGGGGGACCACTATCATCCTAACCGTACATTTTTTCATCCAAGGTAAAAAAGGTTTTTTCATCCAAGGTAAAAAAGTTAAGAGTATAAAGGGGTTTATATATATGTATATATATATATATATATATTAGGACTTGTGTATTTTTAGAAGTACGTACGATGCCCTCCGTGCTCCCAAGTTATTTTTAATGTTGTACTTCCGACTGGACGATTGGCTTCGTTAAACTTGATCTAGAGTATTTTAATTATTTAAAAATTAAATTTTATGATTTTTCAATATTATTTATATATTTGTAAGATTTTATATATTGAATGAAAAAATATGCAGTTAGAATGATAGTTGGCCTCTTGGGTTTAGTGGGTGGTTGGTAGAATAGTATGATTTAAGAGGTGAAATTAGTCTAAGGGATATATTTAACGGTAGAAAACTTACAAACACCAATCGTTTGGTGCTTTTTCAAGCATAGTAGCCAGACTCTATACTCTAGAGAGAGAGAGAGAGAGAGAGAGAGAGAGAGAGTCCGGCTACTATATTCTTATAAGTATGATCGACTTTGTACTCATAAATTATTTTCGATTATAGAGTTTTCGAATCGACGATCCATACCGTTAAATGTGATTTAGAGCATTTGAAATTTCTAAAATGAAAATTTCATAATTTTTTAATATCATTTGTCTTATGATGAAAAGATATCAAAATTAATAATTTTTAATGGTTGATATAGGATGCTTGCTAATTAACGGTGTAAAAAAATCAGAATATGTTGAATTTTTGATAGAAAATTCAATTCACTATCGAGATAGATATCTATAACTCCGATCTTAAATTAAAGAATCCGATTATCTACTTTTAAGAGGTCGTTTGATTTTGACCGTTCATTTTATGCACACTTGATGAATTTTATTATAATTTTCAAAAATTACGAAATTTATTTTCTAGAAGTTTAAAGTGTCCTAGATTTAATTTAACGGTATGGATCGTTAATTTAGAAGCTCTATCATCGAAAATAACTTATCAGTACGAATGGGTCTATACTCATAAGTGTACAGTAGCCCTACTCTCTCTCTCTCTCTCTCTCTCTCTCTCTCTCTCTCTCTCTCTCTCTCTCTCTCTCTATATATATATATATATATATATATATATATATATATATATATATACACACTTCTATACTATTGATAGTACCGGAGCTTCGGTACTATAGTTTCGTTTTCGATCTTAGGGTGTTTAAATCAATGATCCACTCCGTTAAAGATGATGTAAGATATTTAAACTTCTATAAAAAAAATTAAATTTTTTCGACATAGTTTACTTTATGATCAAACCATTTCAAAATTGTTAATTTTCAATGATTGCTATGACGAGTTTGCAGTTTAATGGTGTAGAAGAATATAAATTTATTCAAATTTTGATAAAAAAAAATACTTTAAACTATTTAAATCAAGATCATCATCCTTGATTTTGAATTCAAAAGTTTTATCCTCAAATTTTAAAGATGATTCAATTTCCATCGTTCATTTTGACACGATTTATTTACTAGTAAACGATGTCGAAAAGAATTAAAATTTTATACATAAAAACTTTATAAATTTTAGATCATATTTAACGGTGTGGATCATTGATTTGAATACCCTAAGATTGAAAATGAGATTATAGTACTAGAGCTCCGGTACTATTGATAGTATAGGAGCCTAGCTCTCTCTCTCTCTCTCTCTCTCTCTCTCTCTCTCTCTCTCTCTCTCTCTCTCTCTCTCTCTCTCTCTCTCTCTATATATATATATATATATATATATATATATATATATATATATATATATATATATACTATATATTACACACACACACACACACACACACACACACACAAAGAGCCTGGCTACTATGCTTGTACAAGCACCAATTAAGCAATTGGTGCTTGTAAGTTTCTATCGTTAAATCTACCCCTTTGACTAATTTCATCATTTAGATCATTCTATTTCACCAACTACTCACTTAACCCAAACAACCCACTATCATCCTAACCACACATCTTTTCATCCAAAAGCTAAAAATCCTACAAGCACCAATGACTTGGTACTTTTAAAAATATAGGAGCTCAATTATATATATATATATATATATATATATATATATATATATATATAGAGAGAGAGAGAGAGAGAGAGAGAGAGAGAGAGAGAGAGAGAGAAGGATGTGTGGTTGGAATTATAGTGGTATCATAGGATTTTTACTATTCAACCAACCATCCACTAAACCCTAGGGGACCACTATCATCTTGACCGCACATTTCTTATTCTAAGAGCTAAAAAATTGATAGCAGCAATAGCTTGGTACTATATATATATATATATATAGAGAGAGAGAGAGAGAGAGAGAGAGAGAGAGAGAGAGAGAGAGAGAGAGAGAGAGAGTAGAGCTTATATGCTTTTAAAAGTACAATCATATTCATGAGAATTTGTGCTTTTTACTTTATCTTTCTCTCTCTTTAGTTGACTTTATAAAATGTAACGATCTGGCCTACTAGCAACAATAACTTATTGGGTCCAAACCATAACCCAAAATGCTTAAGCACAGTTATTATTACTAGTGTCCATGTCTCATATAAGCTCAATCACAATTCCATCCACATCCGATATGGGACTATTGGGGGCGTCATATAAAAACACAAATCCCAATACAAATTTATTGGTAAAAAATTTACAAATATGAATGGACTTACTTTTAAAAACATATAAACTCTACACACACTCACTCTCTCTCTCTCTCTCTCTCTCTCTCTCTCTCTCTCTCTCTCTCTATATATATATATATATATATATATATATATATATATATATTTTCTTTGTCAGTAGAATCTGCTAATATATATACTTGAAGTCTGACGCAGGCCTAAGCGAAGGAAGAGGCACAAGTACAAAAATAGAGTTACACAAAAGAAATAATTCTTTGATAAAGACAAAAATATTATTAATCTTATATTAATCAAACTCCACGTGTATATATATAGAGTTGATATTTGAATTCTACTATAATTGATGATAATAAATGTAAATATATCTCTAAACCTAAACCAAGCAGAATAACAAAATAACTGAACTCAGAATAAAAAAATATAAAATATTTTAAAAAATAATTTTTAAATATAAAAATAGAGACCTAAACAGTTGAATTCGGGTTCCAAACTCGGTTGGAATGATTTTGCGGTTTAATGTATAGATCTCAAAAAGTGTTTTTCAAATTGGCGGTGCATGCCGAAAATAAATACGGGAGAAAAAAATTATAACCGTCTAAATTAAATTTTGTCACGCTGACAATAAAATTTATTGAACTTGGCAAAATTCACTAATGTAAGTTTATACAGCAAGCAGATTAAGCAAATGATATTTTAGTTCTCAAACTTTCTAAATTTAATTTTGTAATATCAATCCCATAATCCAAAGAAGTTAACTGAACATTATATATAATGTCACTAATGTGGAAGCGACATGGTAAACTATTCACAGCAATGCCATGCAACCACAAACACAGTTAAAATTTGATTAGATTTATAGTTGAATCCTAGTTGGATTAATTTTAATATTTAAATTTTAAAAAGATAAGTTTGTTGAGATTTAAATATTAATTAGAAAAATAAATATATTTAGGCTAGAAGTTGGATAGCTTTTGATGTAAGCTATAAATATAGCATATGTACTATTATTTGACAGTGGTGTTAAGCTGGTCACACTCATATGATACGGTGGTGGTGGTAGAATTTAACCACACCCATGTGACATGGAGGTGGTGGAGGCTAGGATTTAGCCACACCCATATAGTATGGTCAGGATGTCGTGATTTTGGATGCTTATACGGGTGCATTTAAAAAGAGAAATTTTATAGATTTATAGAAGACGAGAGAAGAATGAGAGAGATTCAGGAGGAAGGCTCAAGCTTTGAGATGACCGTACTATACAAAGAGAGAAAAAGGCGCATGCACCGTGTGCACGAGTGCATGTGAGAGAGAAAAGAGAGAAGTCTTCTAGGTTTATAGAAGACGAGAGAAGGGTAAGAGAGATTCAGGAGGAGTGCTCGGGTTAAAGCTACTATATTATAGAAGAGGAATCGGAGTAATTCTTCTGTTGGTTAATGAATCTTATTTCACCCGCATATATTTTCTGTTTTGATTTTTCTTCTTTTTGTGGTTGTGATGGTTCCAGTTATGTTGAAGAGAAGGATTTTTGGTAAAAAAAATTCAATTTGACGTTTTCGTTTTGGAATCCCAACACTAGGCGGTACCGGCGTGGATTGTGATACCGGAGCGGGTTGCGGATTCACAGAATCTAGTACCGGGACGAGTACTATATTTTTCAACAATTGATATCAGAGCTAAAGATTATCGATCCTCAGTAGAGATCAACATCAGAGTACTGGATTACCGATCATTACGGAAGGCGATCACAATTTAATCTCGCTAGGCGTGTTGGACTCGAAGGTATGTGATTTTTCGACTTCAGGTGGAGCTAAGAAAGTTCAAAAGCGAGATCAAATCGTACAGAGATGCAGTCGCTCAAGGTGGCCCGAGCGGAGGAGAGCTCAATATAGCGATTGAAGACTACAAATCAAATCAAGGAGGAGAATGTTAAGATTTGATTAGATTTGTAGTTGAATCCTAGTTTGATTAATATTAATATTTAAATCTTAAAGAGATAAATTTGTTAAGATTTAAATATTAATTAGAATAAAAATCTATTTATATTAGGATTTGGATAGCTTTTGATGTAAGCTATAAATATAGCATAGGTGCTATTATATGACGGTGGTGTTAAGGTGGTCACACCCATATGACACGGTGGTGGTGGTAGAGTTTAACCACACCCATGTGACATGGAGGTGGTGCGGGCTGGGGTTTAGCCACACCCATATAGCATGGCCAAGGTGTCCATAATTTTGGATGCACGTACGAGTGCGTTCAAAGAGAGAAGTCTTTTAGATTTATAGAAAACGAGAGAAGGATGAGAGAGATTCAAGAGGAGGGCTCAAGCTTTGAGGTGACCGTACTATACAAAGAGAGAAAAAAGCGCATGCACCGTGTGCACAGGTGCATGTGAGAGAGAAAAGAGAGAAGTCTTCTAGGTTTATAGAAGACGAGAGAAGAGTAAGAGAGATTCAGGAGGAGGACTCGGGTTGAAGCTACTCTATTGTAGATGATGAGTCGGTGTAATTCTTCTCTTGATTAATGAATCTTATTTCACCCGCATATATTTTCTGTTTTGATTTTTCTTCTTTTTGTGGTTGTGATGGTTCCAATTATGTTGAGAAGACGGATTTTTTACCAAAAATTTGATTTGACGTTTCCGCTGCGGAATTCCAACACTAGGCGGTACCGGCGTGAATTGCAATACCGGAGTAGGTTGCAGATTCACAGAATCTGGTACCGGGATGAGTAACAGATTTCCCAACAAACACCACAATTAATGGTGTGACAATCACAATCGCATCATTCTACATAAAGAAAAGCACAGGAAATTTACTGAATGATACAAATTCATAAACTGAATAGGCCCAGAGAGTCCAAATTAATGAAACAATCACAAAGTATCTAAGGCCTCAATGATGCTTCTCTGTAATTGTTGTTCTCAACTAGAAGCAACTGTGAGCTGATCATGACAATATTGGTGTTGAGCATATCCGAAAATTAAACGAGGACCACTTGATCAGAAATGAAATATTATGCATCAATACCATAACTTCTAGAACTTATCTCCAAAGTGGTCCTCAATATACTCAATAGCTAATAGCAACACAATAGATATATAAATATTGTTACCTTTCCATTGATTTGAACAGTTTGTTGTCCTCATCTAAAATCTGAACCTAATTACTCTTTAAATTGGCCAGCTTTTTCCTGTTTTAGAAAATTTAAACAAAAACATCCATTGTCATAATCAATATTTTAGAAAATGTTACTCAGTCAACCTACTGTGGGTAGACTTACTCCCCAACAACTCAACTGTTCGTAATTGCTCCTCAGTCAATTTACTGTGGGAAGCGAGCTCTTGCATTCGGAGTTCCCTTGGGAAGGGGGAACTTGTTACTATTGTGGCAGCCTGGTGGCCCATCTGGCTGGAACGGAATAAAAGGAGGTTCGAATCGGTGTCTCGTAATCCGGGTCTTCTGCGTGTAGAGGTTCGTGCTTTGTCAACGGCTTGGAGCGCGTTCTGTGCTTAATTTTGACATCAGGTTCTTTTTTTTTTTTTTTTTTTTTCTCTCGCCGCTGCCGAGGCCTGGTTGTCTCTCCTCTGTAGTTGAATTCATCGTTTCTATGAATAAAGCGCGGTAGCATGCTGCATTTTTCTCAAATATATATATATATATATATATATATATATATATATATATATATATATATATATATTAGAAAATGTTACCGGTTTAAGGTTTTATCTGATTAACTAATGGTTCAACCACTTGTTTGACTAGCTAATTAACGAAAAGTTCGCAGGCGAATTTGTTCAGTCAAACTGGCTTAGCCAATTAATTTTTAAAGCATTACTATTATAGCTAACAAAATCCTTTGTTTTTTGTTTTCTTTTTTACCCTACGAGCGCCAACGTATAATGCATGGGTTTGAACCCACGACCTCATACAAGAGGGCAGGTGGCACCAACTACAAGACTTACATCTATATGATTTGTACTTAAAAAGATCCCTTCTTGATAACTATGAGCCAACTCTATCGAGTTGACAGTAGGGAACATTATCTCTAGAATATTCCTTGCATGGTAGGTATGTAAGGGCCCAAGTTGAAAATAACACCTATGCAATAGTAGATTTCTTCTTCTTCTTCTTCTTCTTCTTTTTTCTTTTTTTTTATGTGCCTCATGTCTTATGCACCACAATAATAATATAAAACCAAATTCCTAACAGTACTTTCTTTGTAATTAGGACCCAAGGAGATAAAATGAACAAGATGATTCTAGAACCCTTTTGTTGGAAAAATTCGGTACTCGTTCCGGTACCAGATTATATGAATCCGCAATCTATTCCGGTACCGCAATTCACTTCGGTACCGGGTAATGTTGGAAATCTACAGCGAAAAAGTTAAATCAGATTTTTACCAAAAATTCGTTGTCTCAACATAACTGAAACTAGCACAACCATAAAGAGAAAAAAATTAAAACAGAAAATATGCGGATGAAATAAGATTCATTAACCAAGAGAAGAATTACACCGACTCCTTTTCTGCAATAGAGTAGCTTCAACTCGAGCCCTCCTCCTGAATCTCTCTCACCCTTCTCTCATCTTCTATAAACCTAAAAGACTACTCTCCTTTTTCTCTCTCTTTTGTATCGTACGATCATCCTCAAGATCATACGTACTTATATATATATATGCTCTCTATATTAGAGATATATATAAACTTCGCCCAAGATAAACCCAAATCTACTTAAATTAGAATTATATCAAATTAACATTTAAATCTAAATTAATTTATCTCTAACAGATTTAAAAATTAATCCTAATCCAATTAAGATTTAATTACAAATCTAACCAAATCCTAACAATCTCCACATTGGTTTGATTTGTAATCTTTAACTGCTACGTCGAGCTCACCACGCAAGATCCACCTTGAGCTTGTCTCCGTCGCTCGATGTTGTCGCATCCTCCGCTCCATCTTGAGCGATTGCGCCTCTGCGAACTTTTGGAACCCAAATTGCTTCACTTCGGTTCTGATTGTGCTCCCGTTCAGAACATACAAGTTCCCACGCTTGTTCGCCACGCACACGATCCGATCTCGTTTTTGCACCCTCATAGCTCCACCTGAAGCTGAAATTTTACAACCTTTTCAGTCCAACTTACCTAACGAGATCAAATTTTGCTTCAAACCCGGGACATGTCGTACACCTGTCAGCATCCTCACGACTCCATCGTGCATTCGGATCTTCACCGTGTCAACTCCTAAAACTTTGCACGCCGTCCTATTCCCCATAAGAGCTTTTCCACCTTTTATCGCCTTATAGATAGCAAAGGACTCTTTTTTCGGGCAGACGTGAAAAGAACATGCCGAATCGAGCACCCATACATCATCCAAAATTTTAGTATCACCGGTCGCCGCATATAGCACATCAGAATCGATCATCTCCGATTCTACCGCCTATGCCATTGCTGACGTCTGATTGTCCTGATCCGCGACAGTTTTTCCCTTCTGCCGCTTTAACTCATTCAAGTCATCCTTAAGCTTATGACAGTTGCGCTTAATGTGACCTCTCTTGTGACAATAGAAGCACCCCACATCGGATAACGGCTTCTTTTGTCTACTTTCGGTCGTTAATGTTTTTGCATCATTCTTCGCTTTTACTATCAAAGCTGTGTCATGACTCTGCATGCCGGACACCTGAGTCATCTTTCACATCTCGTTCGAGAGAAGCGCCGTCGTGACCGCCTCCGCACTTATGATTTTCTTACCATAAAGCAGCGTGGTCACCAGATGCTCATATGTCACCGGTAACGAAGAAAGTAAAATAAGCGCCTTATTTTCATCATCCAATTTGACTCCGATACTGGTCAACTGGGTCACTACCTTGTTGAACTCGTTCAGATGCTCATGTAGGCTAGCCGCTTCTTGCATCCGCAGCGTGAACAATCGTTCCTTCAGATACAATCTGTTCGTTAGGGATTTGGTCATGTACAGATCTTCCAATTTCTTCCACAACTTCGCTGGTGTCGACTCGTTGGCTATGTTGTAAAGAACATCATCTGCTAATAATAGATGAAGTGTACTCAATGCTTTCCGCTCCATCTTCTCCCATGCCGCATCTATAATCTCCGCCGGCTTTGCCTCTTTCCCGTTCAATGTTTGGTCCAAATCCTGTTGTACCAAAATGACTCGAATTTTAATTTGCCACAAGCCGAAATTGTTCTTGCTGTAGAACTTCGTGGCCATCTCCGTCGATCTTTTCCGAAGATCAATAATCTTTAGCTCCGATATCAATTGTTGGAAAAATTCGGTACTCGCCCCGGTACCAGATTCTGTGAATCCGCAATCCGTTCCGATATCGCAATCCACTTCGGTACCGCCTAATGTTGGGATTCCGTAGCAGAAACGTTAAATCGGGTTTTTACCAAAAATCCGTCCTCTGAACATAACTGGAACTAGCACAACCACAAAGAGAAGAAAACCAAAATAAAAAATATGCGGGTGAAATAAGATTCATTAACCAAGAGAAGAATTACACCGATTACACCGACTCCTTTTCTGCAATAGAGTAGCTTCAACCCGAACCTTCCTCCTGAATCTCTCTCACCCTTCTGTCGTCTTCTATAAACCTAGAAAACTACTCTCCTTTTTCTCTCTTTTTGTATCGTACGATCATCTTCAAGATCATACGTACTTTTATATATATGCTCTCTACATTAGAGATATATATAAACTCTGCCCCGGATAAACCCAAATCTACTTAAATTAGGATTATACTCAAATTAATATTTAAATATAAATTAATTTATTTCTAACAGATTTAAATATTATTCATAATCTAATTAAGTTTTAATTACAAATCTAACCAAATCCTAACACCTTTCTTAAGACTAAGTTGATAAGATATGCAAGAAAGAAGTATAAGAATGGTGTCCTTATGTTGAGCTTTCTTTAAGAATTGATGCACAATGTTACGTACCCATTCATAATAATGAATGAAAGACAAATACTAGTAGCCAAGTGGAGTTTATCATTGTCTCTTTGGTTTCTTACTAGCGATCACTTAAGTTCATGCTTTTGAAAAAGTACAGCAGCATTGTAACTTTAACATATATATATATATATATATATATATATATATATATATATATATATATATATATATATATATATATATATATATATATATATGATTCAAGTGGACCAAATCTATTGAACATGACCCCTCAGGTAAATTAGTGGATTGGATCAAAAGGCAAGAGTGGGTTGTGATGCGCGGATTAAGGACTTGTGTCTTTGAACCATCAAGTGATAACACCAGCCCTACAACTTAATTTTCTATGTCTTTATTATTTTAATTTCTGTTTCTTAATATCTTTTTTCTTCTCTCTTCGACTAATAACAGGTCAATTCAGGCTTGAGTTGATCCAAACTTGACCTGCTTATAAACGAGTTGAGTTGGATTCAACTCGAATCCAACTCAACCCATCAACCCATTGCCCCACTAATCCCAAATCTTAAGGTATTTTTGAATAGTTAATCAAGATTAATTTCAAAGTCATATACATTAATTTGAAGGTCAAGAAGAATGAAAAAAAAAAAATGGAAACAAGAGAAGAAAGACAAGATCTGTACTCACATTGCTCCGATCTAATAATTATCTCGAGCTCTTGTAATGAACATTATGAATACTATCACTAGCCTAAGCAAATAATGGAATAAAGTATGTTAGGGTGGTATGATCTCTAGTATATTTATTGTTGAAACACATGAAAAGAAGGAATCAACTTGCAAAAACAAAACAATTCAAAAAATGAGCTACTAATTGATGTTGATAATTGGCTATCGAATCTATGTTTAGACCACTAATCATGATTCGTATAGTGGACTCTCGAGGCATACATCACTCAAGCATTAAGAATAAGTATCACCATCTTATAATATGATTTCTCGACGCCCAAGTTGACATAGTCAAATGATTCTGCAATATTATTAATTCTTATCTTTTCTATCATCCAAGGGACCAAAATTAGTAAAATAATGTAAGAGAGAGAATTAGGACGGTGACTTTATGATTAACTTCCATTAAGATTTCTTTAATTTTAGCTTAAATTAATGTGCAATGCCATTCATTGTCTCTTTCTTCTTTTTTTTGCTTGTACTAAGGCCAACCATTAGTCGTTAATGAAAGATTATTGCTTTGAATAGTATGAGTGGAATGAGCAATTATTGCTTTGAATAGTATGAGGAATCAAGTAATTCATACTTTATGAACAAAATTGAGGATGAAAATAGTCATACGTCAGAAGGTGATGGAAGCATGCTCAGTATTATTGTAAAGCGATCGAGTACTCCAAATGGTTCACATGTTTTCTGAAGCCCCAAAATGGCATGGGAACTTTGAAATGTCAACAGATATTAAATCTCTAGTGAGAGTATTAAGATCATTAATCTAGAAGACCAGTAACTTCAAGCAAAATTTTCAAACATGGTAAGTTCTATCGATTGAAATGAAACAAACTATAGTAGTAACGCAAGAAATTTTATAAATCAACTGCAATTTGTTTTTCATGGGCTTTAGAATGATAGAAGAAAACAATCAATTGCATCGATCACCACTTTCTACTGAGACAGTAGGTAGGAAATTTTGTTAATTAGATCTGCGTATGGGGTTTGATGTTTATTTTTCATCAGAGTACAATTTTTATGTACCCACGAAGCGACAAATTAAAACATATATAAGAGCAAATAACCACTCTTGAGTAATTTGATTGCTATAGCCAGAACTCATAATTTCATTTGCATCTTAAGAGAAAAAGAAATTTTCAATCAAGACTGATCTAAAGAAAACCCAAAAAAGTTTCCGATTTCATCACTCATGTATGGATAAGTATTCCTGAAGGCAAAATTAAAAAATTCTTAGTGTGACTTTTCAAAATGAGATTGAAGAAAAGGGAGGATAAAAAGCAAACCTAAATTGATAACGAAGATGCTGCAGATGAATTGTGTTCCTTTCATAACACTGAACACCAAAAGAGACCCCTCAATTTTTCTGTGCTGATTTGCAAAAAGATGCAAACACGAAGAATTTGCGTTAGCCTCCGTGCCCAGTAATCGAAATCGACAGGCGATGCGGGCTGATGGTGATGATGACAGAAGCATAGAGAGCACAAAGAAGTGAGGTGCATCGCACCATGCATCTCATCATCTGTGCTCTCTATCTTCTGTCAACAACATCACTGCATACCCCTCTTTAGCTCCCATATAGTCCTACAGCAAAAACACAAATTAAGCGTACAAGAGAAAAAGATTAGATCACAAGAAGGAGGAGGAGATAGCTAGGAAACTAAAGCTTAATTAGCTAGAGGAGATATTAGTGGTGGTAATTGAAAGCTCTTCAAGTGTCAAAGTGCTTCTGTATTTCCCCCTTATTTATAGAATGGTGGTAGGAGAGAAAGGGTCTTCTCTTCTAGTAGGTATAGTCCTTGTGGACTCTCCTACCTACTTGGTAACCGTTTTCCTAGAGGCACCATTAAGAGAGAGAGGTTCCAATTTTGGCTATAAAGTGGTTCACTTGCAAAAGTTTTATACCCACCCTCTTTGATTTTGGACACCCTCCTTTTTGGTCAAGTTATGGTGGGCCTACATGTTCTTGACCTAATCTCAAGTTGTGGTGGACCCACATGTCCTTGACCTAATCTCTTACGGCTCTGCTTGATCGAGCTAACTGATACATTGATATTACTTCACCAGTGTTGGAAAAAATTAAACCATGATCCGGAATATGTGGTCGTAGTGACACTGATACCACATGATGTGTCGTTTTCTCATTAGGGAAGGTATTGAATCTCACTTTAGCATTAGTGGGAGATCATTTTCCTCTTGCAAACACTCATCCCACTAGCATTAATTAATTGGTCGTCGAAGTTAGTACAAGAAAGAATACTCTTCTTACGGATCTTTTTCCTCTTGTTTTCATCTTTGGATCGAGAACTTTTCAAGCTTTAATATACGCCAACAAGATTAGATTCTTCGTTTTTTTTTTTTTTTTTTTTTTTTTTATCTTCATGTTTTCTTTCTAGATGCTGCATTCTAATCTAGCGCTAAATTTCGAGGACTAGTGATAAGAGGGATCATATTCTTCTTTTTAATTTTGTACAAAGAACATACTTGTACCTTCATGGTTGCAGTCGCAAAACTAATCACGATGGTCCTTGTGCATTTGGTAGCAACATTTTCTGTCGTATATATGGTTAACAAATGATTTAACTTTTTACAATTTTATCGAGTAGCATCAATGATATACAGTGTGGGGATCGACTATATATAGACAGTGCTCTATATGATCGATGTACCCACCTCTTTACCAAATTAAAATGTAAAAACAGTACAATAGTGCTTCTTGAATGGCATTTGAAATGTATTTATTATATCAAGGTTGGCATTGTAAATGTATATGCTATGTGTAGCACAACTTGGAAAGTTTTCATATCACCTTTCTAACGTGCTTCCTTGTTATTGGTACTCTCGCATCTTAATTAAAGCGCAAATGCTATAGCATGGGCCAACACGGTTAGACGATTCTATTCACATTTACAATCTTTTACCGATTTACTATGTTCCTCTTACTTGGTCTTAGTGCAACACAAAAGTAATGGGTGACGAATGCGTTATTCTTAATAGACCTATATGCTTGCCACGTTTAGTAACAAAACAATGTTATTTAACTAATTCTTTGTGCCCTAAGAGAGAGAGAGAGAGAGAGAGAGAGAGAGGGGGGGGGGGGGGGGGGGCAAAGTCAATCTTTTTTTTTTAAAAAAAAAAAAGATTGATTCTTTTTAGATGCTGATAAAGAGAGCAAGTTTTCTTAACAATTTGCATTTTAAAACTTAAAAATAAAAGCATAAATTAAAGAAAGAAATATTTTTTAGCTGGCCTACTAGCCATTAGCATGGGCAAATCCAAGATCTAATTGGATTAACTTAGCAAGTTCATTGAACTTCTAGGTAGACCAAAAAACACTAATGATGATTATGCCTCGCGCAGGATTGTAATAAACTTGCAATTATATTAAGATATAGTGTACAATTCAAACTATTAAATTCAAAATAAATGGGTGTTGAAGATTAATATTGCTAGATCTCTCGGACCTAATAATGTATCTCCTTTTTAGTTTAATTTGTAGGTTTCTTACTGATTCTTTGAATGCATGTTTAATAAATCTAACAACAATAGTTAAGCTGTAATAAACAATATTAGTTAGGATTTATACTGTAGAAGTATAAAAAATTCGACAAAATTTTGTTTGCAAGAAAGTTTGAATATTGTCAATGTTTTTATAGTTTTATCCTTTGTTAGTTTCGTTGTTTGATTAGGGCGCTTTGATTTGACTAATGAACTTTCATGCTAGTGGTTGTGTGCAGGTGTGAGCTTCTACCGTTAGGATTTGGTTAGATTTGTAATTGAATGGTAGTTGGATTAAGATTAATATTTAAATGTTGAAGATAAATTTATTAAAATTTAAATATTAATTAGAATAGAAATTTACTTAGACTAAAATTTGGGTAGCTTTTGATGTAAGCTATAAATATAGTATAGGTGCTATTATTTGGTGGTGGTGGTACGCTTTGTCACACCTATATGATATAACTAAGGTGTTCATGAATTTGAATGCACCTAGTGCACAGGTGTGTTCAAAGAGAGGTCTTCTAGGTTATAAAAGATGAGAGAAAGGTAAGAGAGATTCAGGAAGAGGGTTTAGGTTGAAACTACTCTATTATAGAAGATGAGTCATGTGTAATTCTTCTCTTGGTTAATGAATTTTGTTTCACCCATATTTTTTGCTTTGATTTTTTTTTCTTTATGGTTGTGTCGGTTCCAATTTCTGTTGAGGGGACAAAGTTATGGTAAAAATTCAATTTGGCTCTTTTGTTGCGGAATTCGAACAACCGCTACCGAAGCAAGTAGCAAGTACCGGATCAACAACTGTCGATACCAGAGCGGATTGTGAATTCACAAAATCTGTACCGGAATGAGTACTAGATTCTCAACATCTACTATGTCTATTATTTGTAAGAAAATAATATAATAAAGATGTAGTATACATCCAGAAAGATTTATGAGATTATATATGCTAGGTTAATTAAGGTCATGTTTGGACTGAAATTTTCATTTATATCTCGTTTTACTTACATCACGCATATTATTCACTAGTCATTAAGAAACGAAACAGATATTTAAAGTCAAGTAAGAATGATCCTAACCTTTAGGATTGCAAGCTACATCATAGATGGAATGCACTATCTTAATAATTATGATTAGTAGTTCCAAATGACTAAAATGGATTTTTTTTTTTTTCATAGTTATATAAGGAAATGCATGCGCATCAAACACAGGTTAAATTGAATAACTTGTTTCACAGTCCAAATTAACAAGGCCTAAATAGTATCTATTTCATCAACCTATATATACTCTCAAGTCTCAATTGAAGTCCTTGCGCGGCACGATAATATTGTTGGATTAACAAATATAACACCGAGATTACAACAGTTGATTGAAAGATCCGCAAAATTAATACATCCAACATGCTTTGACACAATAGATAAAGAGAACAAAAGTATTCAGATTATTTTGGAAAAGAGAAGGAAAAATGGAATAACCTAAAAATTTTGAGTACTGACCAGCATTTAAATTTACTAGCTTAAATGTTTAGACCGTGTTTGGGTCAAGATTTTCATAAAAACATGACCAAAAAGACTCCATTTTTATCATTTAATGAGAAATTCATAAAAAAAAAAAAAATTATCTACCAAGTCGAACACATGAACCAGCACATTGTCGCGTGACTAAACGAACATATAATTAAGTTAAGAAAATAAGAATTTTGTGGTGTATTACGACAAAAATTATTGTTTTGATGATAAATTATAAATTGGACAAATTAAGTTAATTAAGTGGATACAAAACTTTTTTACCCTTAATAATGCAACTTGCTTGAGACTATAAGTCCTGCTTATTCCTGAGACATGTACAACATTTGAAATAAATAGGAAAAAGATTAATTTTGTATTTGAATGAAAATTAAATTATTTTTTAGAATAAGAAAAATAGTGTTTGGATAGTTAAATTGAAATAGTGATGTAACGACCTGGCCTACTAACAATAATAACTCGTTGGGCCCAAATCACAACCAATAATAACTTGTTGGGCCCAAATCACAATCCAAAATGTTTAAGTCAAGTTATTATTACTCATATCCATGGTCACTTCCAATGTGGGACTATCGGGGTGTCACAAACTCCCTTCATTTAGGCCTGACGTCCTCGCTGGTCCAAACACATACAGCCAGGGTGATGTGGGACTATTGGGTTGTCACAAACTCCCCTTGTTTAGATGTGGGACTATTGGGATTCACAAACTCCTCTCGTTTAGACTTGACGTCAAACACACACAGCCCAAGATCACCAGGCCTCTTCCGATGTGGGACTATTGGGGTGTCACAAACTCTACTAAACACCAGGCCTCTTCCGATGTGGGACTATTGGGGTGTCACAAACTTTCCTCGTTTAGGCCTGACATCCTAAGATCATAAGGCGATGTGAGACTTGTTTCCCTATCATTGTCATTCTGACCCTGGCATATACAGACCTTGACATAGCCTATAACCTAGCCATTCTGACCTATCCTGTCATCTTATTATTCAGGTCTTGACATAGCCTATCATCTTGTCATTCAGATCCTGACTCAGTTGACACTAATTACACACTTTCGACTGGTAATTTACTCTAATATCAAATGTAACGACCCAATGTGAGACTATTGGGATGTCCCAAGTTAGAATAAGAGTGATTATATATAATTTTAAAATAATAATATTTTATTTAATAAATTAATATAAAAATATTAATTAAATAATAATTTAACTTATTTAATTAACTAATTAATCATGAATACTGCAGATAACCCTATATATTAATTAAATAAAATAATTAGCAGTGTATACGGTTAATTAATAATTTAATTAACCACAAGTAATTTAATAAATTAATTGGTTAATTATTTAATAGTTTCATCAAAATATTATATTAATTAAAAAATTAATATAATAATTAAAATTATATTTAATTGAATTAAATTTATTCTCAAATAAAAATATACTTGTGTCTCTAAAAAAAAAAAATTACAATAGCAACTTATTCTTAAAAAAAAAGTAATTATTATTCTTCCTCTTTCAAAATTTTGTTTAGATATAAAGAGAGGTCTTCTCTTATACCCGAGCCAGATAGTGCCAAAGAAAAGAAGAACCAAACTATGAAGATATATTATTAAAACAAAAAAAAAAAAAAAAAAAAAAAAAGTGAAAAAGAAAAAGAAAAAAAGAGAGAGAACAATCCAAATTCAAAGTTCCAAGGCACATCCATGCACTGACGCACCACCTTACCACTCTTATCCAAATACCCAATTCCACACACACACAGTGGGGCGGTGAGTGGGCCCCCACCCCACCTCCACGCGCCGCAAAATTATCAGATCCGGCGTGCCAACGTGTCACGTCCCTGTTCGTCCGTTCATGTCGAGAATCTCATCTGATTCGGCAAGTTGGATTCCGTACTCCACAATGGAAATTATTTCGTGGACCGGGGCCTGTAGACCGTGGGTCCATTTTAGCATCAATTGAAGATTAGATGGGATAAGGATAAATTCAAGAGATCAGTCGATGTTGGAGACGACGAGGGTTTTTCCCTTATCAAGGTTGCGAGATATCAAATAATATATATATATATATATATATATATATATATATATATATATATATATATATATATATATATATAGTTTTGAGCTTTTTTGAACTGAGTCTGATCAAGTGAAGTAATATTCATACTTGGCCAAAAATTATTTTTGACTCTAAATCTATGCTCAAGTTTATTTCATTTAGTTTCGAGCCGACCCTAATATAGATTTCAGAATCGCGTCGAACACGAGTCGGGTCTCAAATGCTTGGTTCAGTTGCTACCTCTGGATTGAGTTATATACTAATTTTTTTAGAAAAAGTTTTTATTTTTCTATAATAGATTGAAATCAATGGTGTTAGAAAAAATATACTAAAATTCAATTGTGATTAATATCTAACTGATTTCTTGGTAAAATAAAATAAAAATTTGCAGATAACCGCAAATAATTTTTTTTTTTTTTTTTTTTTTTTTTTGATCCGGGAGCGTGCGTAGTACTGCCCTAAGATGTATTCCCGTCCTTACGTGCGGGATTAACCGAGAACACCACTCCAAGGTACGACCGAAATTCCTCCTCCTGCGAGCACGATCGTGGTGGAGGTTGACAGAAATTCTTTCAACACCCAATTGAGAAATAGATGAAACTATAAAAATAATATGGTTTTTCTGTTTCTTCCATTTTTTCTTATCCTGTAAGAACAGAAAATAAATATACTTATATATATATACGAAAGAAGCCGAACGTTGGGAATCGAACGTTGAGCAATGTTCGACCCACGTAACATTCAGTTAGGCGCAAGAAACGGAACGGAATTGAACCCACGTTCCGCCCGTTGGGTTTTCTTTCGCGCCAAGTTAAATAAATAAATAAATAAATAAATAAATAATAATTAATAAATAATAATAATAATAATAATAATAATAATAATAAAATGAAATAAATAAATGATAAATAAATAAAATTAATAAATAATGAGGATTTTAAATTTTACCCCAACAAATGGAGCCATAACTCTGTAATTTTTATAAATTCTTGTTGAATATAAATATCAAAAATAGCATTTTTTGATAACTTAACTTTCTGGAGAACAATAGTTATTCCATTCTGGAGAACAATAGTTATTCCATTCTCTTTATTCTTTAACATGCATGGTAGTAGAGCAGAGACACTTAAGTCTGAGCCTTGTCAGGCTCTTAATTATATTTAATTTCTTTCTATTTAACTTTTATTCATATCTTGTGTCTATCAAACAGTATTGAATCTAAATGTGAATGAAAGTATTAACCATAATAATTAAAAACACCTGATGTTTCACATTTTGTAATAATTTTCTTATCAACTGATTTGCAATCAACAAACAGTTGAGTTCATAAAATCTTCTTAGATTTCTCATTAATTGATGTAGTATATATACTACTAGTTTTAACAATTTAAAATATCAAATGGGGGTATATTAGATTGGACATTAGATTGCATATAGGTGTTGTTAATTACACTACAATTTTAATTGCAAACAAGTGCAAATTCATTATTTGTATTGCTGCCACAAGATCCAACTGTTGTTGCAATTAGGACTTTAATTAAAAGGTCCAAATGCTGCTTGTGGAACTGTCAAAATCAGCTACTGCATGCAATATCAACTTCAACAATTGGAATACCATCATGTGCAGTTGTATATATCTTTTAAAGTCTTTTATTACGAGTTGTTCGGTTTCTTGGAAAAGTATGAAAAAAAAATTTTTGCGAAAAAACTACTTTTCATGAAAAATTTCTCTTTCAATTTTACCCCAGTTATTTTTTTTTTTTAAAAAAAAACTAACTGTTTCGAAAAATTTTGTTTCAAATTTTATGAAAAACTAGTATTTTTATTTTTTTTTAAAAAAAATTATCATAGAATATAGATTTTGTTTTTCAAAATTACTATTTTTTAAACAAACGGATGAAAAACTGAAATTTTTTTTTTTTCATGAAACAATTTTTTCTCAATTTTTTTTTTCTAATATACTACAAATACAACTATTAGTTTTAGACTAACAGACGGAGAAAATTAATACAGTTGCGACCACTGCAAAACGATAGTAACAGCTGTAACCACCACTGCATCCGCATATGGATGCGTGCTCAAAGCATATACGCAATTGTTCGCAACCAAAACGACAACAGAGGTAAATTCGAAGATAGCGTTTCCAACCTCAGGTAAAAGGGTCTATCATCAACAGAATCTCGTTCACACACACACACACACACAAAAAAAAAAAGAAAAAAGAAAAAAAAAACTTTATAGATACGTGGTCCAATGAATAATTCCACACTCTACATGCACCGAGCCGTTTTTGTATTGCATCGACACGTGGGGGCCCACCATTGGTGCTTAGCAGCCTCCCGAAGCTTTCCTTTTTTGGAGCGGTGGTGGGAGGTGCGGAGGGGAATAAATCGAATCTCCATTTCCCGCCCTTTTCCTACGCGGGGCCCACCACCCCCGCGCCCCCTCCCCCCACACGAATCACGAGGCCGATTCCTTGGCCACGTGTCGCGCTGCGGCTGAATGTTCCGGAGACTTTACCGCGTGCGTCTCCTGGAAATGGACGGTGATGAGACGGGGAGTGGGGGAGCGGGAGCGGGACGTAGTAAAACCCTTGCAAGTGGACCGCTGTTGCTTTGTGATTCGCGCCGGGGTATTCGCGGGCCCACCACGTGGCGCTCAGAAGGAACACGACAAAACGGTGGGCCCCATGCGTATCGGGTGTTCCCAGCCGTCCGATTCCTACACCGGGTTTATAACGAAACTCTATACACCACACAATATTGGCGACGGTGTAGAACTTGTATGCGTACACCGGGTGCACGGACATGTTTACTTTTGGGGAATGTTTTCGATTGGTTGGGATAGGCCCCCAATCATTTCGGAATAACTGCGTGAGGCGAAAGATTGTGGGGACCACTGTTTTACTTATCTCGAAATCTCTCTCCTGTTGGGATCGAACAGCGTACACACTTTATTTGCACACGTGGCATGATGTGGTGTTGAGTGTGGATGCATTTTGGATTGTGATTGGAGGATAGCAGTGTTTGGTGTTTGAATATGTCTGGACCTGATGAAGCCACGTGGCAATCAGGTGAATCGATATCCTCACGAATTTTGATGGATTTGATGGATTTGATCACGCTTTAGTGTTGATAATTAATAATTAATATTGAAGAAGAGAAATGCTTTGTGATTACAATGGAGTGCCTTTCTTTTATTATTAATATATTAATAAATTTATATAATTTTTTCAATTATATTTTAATGTAAAATTAAAATAATATTATTTGTGTCCTACCTATTAACATATTAGTAGCTCATAAGGACAAAATTATGAGGGAATTGCAGCAGTGTTAATTAGGAGCTTGACCTATGTGGGCAGTGTCTTATTACTAAGAAACCATTGATGTACGTGGTTCCGCGACGTTTATATATACTATGTGTGAAAATTTTCTGATTGATTAAAGCTTTGCAAATTTTATGCAATCAATCTAGTATAATATGTGATATTTTTTGCAAGATTTCAGCAGGCGCATGTAGATTCTTTACAACTCTAGTACGTAAGAATCTTCTGTGCTTTAAGAGATTCGCTCGCCAATGAAAAGCTTCAAGGCAATTTCACTATATGTTTCTATATTTTGTTTAGCCATTGAATCAACCGCCACATTTTCATAAGCTTATACCCCTATCTTTCAAACGGATGATAAAATATTTTATTGTGCAGAAAATTTCAAAACATTAGGGTTTTGGAGAATATGGGCTCGCAAAAGAGATTCTATTCAATAATGTTATGTATGTGGTTGGCCCTCGTGGAGAACTTAGCGTGTATATATTTATTCTTTATCTGTTCCTTTGCCCGCACATTCCTATTCTAAAAAACCCCTAGCTAGTAGATATGCTTTTTTTTTTTTTTTTTTTAACTTAATGAAGTTAGAGGCATGATTCCCATTTGGAGAGAGTGCGAGTAGGGATCAAACCCTTGACCTCATAGACGTACGTAACAACCACTAAGCTAGCATATCTACCATAATAAGTTGCCTACAATTTCATATGGGATTGTGTGCAAGCAGAGTTGCAAGTAGATAGCTAGGATGCCTCATAAGCAAGTTGGCATAGTTGGCAATGGACCAGCCGGTTGGGTCGAATCACGTTCAAGTTAATTTTTTTTAAACTCGGTATAACTCCTAAACCCAACCAAACAGATATTTACACTAGTTCCTGCTAATACCATAATTTATACCTATCCCCGGTATAACTAAATTTTTCTTATTCCCGAACCAAACGCAGCGTTAGAGTATAGTTCAAGGACAAGGTGGACATGAGATGAGGTTATAGGACCTATTTAGCCTTACTAGAGTGTAATTATACAAGGGTTTGTTAAGTTGAACCTTATATTTTCGGTTTATACGACAGCTTTGAGGTACCGCGAAATCAAGTTGGTTTTTATCTCTAATTAATTTAACTAAATTTTTTTATATAAAAGATTGTATGCATTTAAAACCAATATGGGTGTCCAATATATTCTGGCCTATTCGAGCCCAAAGGATTGGACTATACTGGGCCAAGAGGTCGGCCCACGGCTCTACAAGGCCTGGCCCAGCCCTAGCCAATCCATGGGCAGTGAGTTATGATTGAAAATAGAAGAATCAAAATTGAATCAAATAAATTATTAGTGTTAGTAGGTTGGATCATTACATTTGGTATTAAAGCTAAATTATGTATTGGAATATAAGGACCAAAATCTCTAATATTAGTTTTAGTATACTAGTTATTTTTGGCTTGTGGTTTGGGCTCAAACCAACATGTTGGGCTCAAACCATCCACACCCAAAATGTGATATGGTACTACTGGCCCTTTAGATACTAGCGATCGACGTCACACACTCCTCCCCTATAAATATCCCAAAAATCTAAAATTCTTCTTCTTATTATTATGAAGTATCTAATTTTTATATTCTTATATAAAATTTCATTCATATCTAATGTGGGACTATCGAGTTGTCACACCTAGCCAGACCTTGGGCCCTTGGAGTTCATAGCGAAGCCTTAGGGCCCAAACCTACCATTCTCCAAAGGACAGGTCCATTCTTGGAACCTTTCGGTTTTGGTCGTTGGACCAAAATATTTTTTTATCTTTAAATTTTCAAATTTTATATATTTTTTAAAAAATTTAAAGAATAAAATATATAAAGGGCCGGCTTGAAGCCAGATTTAGCCCAGCATGGCCTGAAGGCCATGCTGGCAGGCACGACCCACATTACACCTCTAGTCCATCAAGGCTGACAATGCATATAATTAAGGAGATGGTTAAATATGTAAGAATACTTATATTTTACTTATTTAAAAAATAAATTTTATAATTTTTTATTATCATTTATTTAGTAATTTATAGGGTTTAAAATTAATAATTTTTAATGATTGACGTATGTTGTTTATCTGTTTAACGGTGTAAAAGTATTTAAATTAGATAAATTTAGATAAAAAAAAAATATACTATCTATAGTAAGATCAATATTTATGATTAAAAATTTTTGTGCTATATCATAATTTTTTATAAAATTTTTATTTTTAGCCGTCCGTTTTTAGTCCTTTCGATCACTCGATAAATGATAATAAAAAATTATAAAATTTATTTTCTGAATACTTCAAATATGCTAGATCAAGTCTAACAGAGCCGGTGGACGATTCAGAAGTTCCTTCATCGAAAATGACTTCGATCATCAATTTAGAAGCTCCATCATAAAAAATAAATGGTTGGCAACAAAGCACGTTTGCTACTGATAGCGCGTGTTGGGATGATAGTGGATCCATAGGATTTAGTGGGTGATTGGAGAAATAGTATAATCAAAGGCGTGAAAATGATCAAAGAAATTGATCTAACGGCGGAAAACTTGATAGCATCAAGTGTTTGGTATTATCGATAGTATAGCAGCCTGACTATATATATATATAGTTAGGCTACAATACTTGTAAAAATGTCAAATAATTGGTGCTTGTAAGTTTTCTACCCCTGAATCTATCTCTTTAACTAATTTCACAACTTAGATCATTCCGTTTCACTAACCACCTATTAAACCCAAGGGGCCCACTATCATTCTAATCGCATATTTTATTCATCCAAGAGCTAAAAACCTATAAAAACTAATAGGCTAAATTACAGAAAACCCCCCTCTAATATCTCGCTTTTCCACTTTACCCCCCTGTCATTTAAAAGTCGACAATCTGCCCCTCGTAATTTCAGAAATGTCTTTAGGGGGCAACACCGTTAACAGATGGGATAAAATGACCATTATGCCCTCCTCTTTTTTTTTTTTTTTTTCTATTCCGAAGTTTTTCTTTTTTTTTTTTTTTTTTTTTTAAGGGATATTTTCCAAGGGTATTTTGGGTATATGAAATTATATTTTCAAAAAAACTGACGGTCAACTAACGGTCAACTGACGGCGGGGGGATTATTGCACAATTCGGTAATTACGAGGGGGCAGATTGTCGACTTTTAAATGACAGGGGGGTAAAGTGGAAAAGCGGGATATTAGAGGGGGGTTTTCTGTAATTTAGCCAAACTAATAACTTGATATTTTTAAAAGCAAAGAAGCTCAACTCTCTCTCTCTCTCATTCTCTCTCTCTTCTCTCTCTCTCTCTCTCTCTCTCTATATATATATCTATATATATATATATATATATATATATATATATATATATATATATATATATATATATAGTCCGGCTAGAATACTATCGATAGCACCAAGTAATTGGTGCTATCAAGTTTTCTGCCATTGGATGAAAAGATATGCGGTTGAGATTATATTGGTCCCCTAAGATTTTTACTATTCAACCAATCACTTAGTAAACCCTAGGGGACCACTATCATCTTAACCACATATTTTTTAATTCAAAGGCTAAAAACTTGATAGCACCAATGACTTGGTGCTATCGATAGTATTCTAGCCTAACACCAAGTGATTGATACTATTAAATTTTTAGCCCTTGGATTAAGGAATATGCGGTTAGGACGATGGTGGTCCTCTAAGGTTTAGTTGATGGAATAGTATTGTGACACCTTAATAGTCCCACATCAGATAAAAATAAAATTGTGATTGGTTATATATGAGACATAGATACTAGTAATAATAACCTGGTTTAAGTATTTTGCATTGTGGTTTGGGCCTAATAATTTTTTATAGCTAGTGGGCCGGATTGTAAACCGGATTGTTACAAGTATTATCTAAAAGGGGACTATAAGGGTAGATCTATTGGTGCTATCAAGTTTTCTACCCTTAAATCAATTCATTGCTATCAAGTTTTCTACCCTTAAATCAATTCATTTGATCATTTTCACCCGCTAGATTTTACTATTTCCCAACCGCCTATTAAACCCAATGGGCCCACTATCATCTCAACCATATATTTTTTAATCCAAAAATTAAAAACTTAATAGCACCAATGACAGATGCTATATATATATATATATATATATATATATATATATATATATATATATATATATATAATATATATATATATATATATATATATATATATATATAGAACGCATACTTGCATAGTATTCTACTAATTATTTTTTTACACTATTTAATCAATGGTATTTATAATAAAAGATTCCTTATATTTTTGTACACAATTTATGTACACTTTTATTTAAGTATAATTTATTTTTAAAATGGGCATAAAAATGGCCAAACAGGTATCAGGCTGTGGTCTTGCATTTGGGCCAGGTTTTATTTCTTTTATATTTTCGGCCCGGTCTTAGGCCCATTAGTTTGGGCCCTCCTGGACCCTTTTCCTTAGGAACTCAAGATCCTTATATGGAGGAAATGATTTATCCCTACATTTGCCATAAGCGGGATTTTTCTGTACATAGGTTAATTATATTAGAAAAGTAATAAGGAATCTATTCGGTAATAATTAGTTGAAAGCGAAACGAATTCACGTTACTGCGATCACGGCCTCCCAGTGAGCACTATCGCCAGCCGTGAGAATGTTGAGGATATAGTCCCATCCCCACCCGCTCTTGTTTACCAAGCAGTGGTACAACGTAAATGTACGCTTCAAAACTTTCAGCCGATTCTTTACTTGATCCTTGGTTAGGTTTAAGTTATTTCTACTATTTATTTCGCTAACAATCCTAACCTACGCAAGGTTAGTGAAAGACCCATTAACATTGTTGCCTATGGTATGTTCCTCAGTCAGCAACGATAACAGACATGCATCCATTGTTTCCGTCCAATTCGGGGTACGCATCCACGCTGCAGAGCGAGATCTACTTCCACCTTTTTTTGCAACTATATTGCCTTGGGGGTTATCCAAATCCCCTCGACTGATTTGACTGGCATTAAATACTTTCTTAAAAGGACGCATATGTAGGTAATGTACGTATTAATTTATATCTTTCTCATGTAAAACTAAAAATTCAAGTGTGCTCAATAAATATAAAAGGGCATTGCATAATTAGCATAAATAAAATCAACACATGTATGGTAAGTAGTATGTCAAACAAGAGAAGCAAAATAAATATGCAATTGCATAGCATATATAAAATAAATACATGTATGCTAAGGGGTATGTCAAACAGGAGAAGCCAAAAAAATATGAAATTGCATAACATAATTGGCATAAAAAATTCTCGGTAGCGGCATACGAAAGATGCTATTCTTACAAATTCTTCTTGTTTGCACATAATTGGAATAGTGATTTATTATGTACATGGGCTCAAGTGGTTTCCAACAAGCATGGGGTTGCAATGGATTATAAATCCATGCCATCCATCTAATGTATATGGCAACCGTCATCATCGCCTAAATTTGTAAGAATCAGCCAACTTTACCGATGTATCCTTCATATCTCGCAGCAGACAAATAGTGTATGTTATGACATAGCATAGTCATTTATCATGAGAGGCAAGCGGCAACACAGTTAAGCATGGCATATGTGATATAGAGGTGAGCCCAAACTCATGTAAACGACAATGGAGGCAACAAGAGACAAGCAGACACAATAGTAAAGTGAAGGGTAGCACTTTCGAGGTAAGAAACAGGAGGGACGATCGCGACGATAAAACCCGCAGGGGAGCAGATCGCAACCGGACGCAAGAACGAAGGCCGGCCACAACACCCCCACAGATCGGGCAAATCGGGCCAAGAGCTACACTACCGCAGATCGAGCAACCTCGGGCGACGACGAGGAGGTACGGCGGTGAGGGCGAAGGCAAAGAACAAGCAGGGCAAAGACGAGGAGGCCGGCCACAACACCCCCACTACAGATCGGGCAACCTCGGGCGATGACGAGGAGGTACGGCGGTGAGGGCGAAGGCAAGGAACAAGCGGGGCAAAGACGAGGAGGCCGGCCACAACACCCCCACCACAGATTGGGCAATCTCGGGCCAAAAACTACCCACAAGAGTTCGGGCAACCTCGGGCGACAACGAGGAGGTACGGCGGTGAGGGCGAAGGCAAGGAACAAGCGGGGCGAAGACGAGGAAGCCGGCTACAACTCCCCCACCACAGATCGAGCAACCTCGGGCCAAGAGCTACCCACACGAGTTCGGGCAACCTCGAGCGACGATGAGGAGGTACGGCGATGAGGGCGAAGACAAGGAACAAGCGGGGCGAAGACGAGGAGGCCAACCACAACACCCCCACCACAGATCGGGCAACCTCTGTCCAAGAGCTACCCACACGAGTTTTGGCAACCTCGGGCGACGACGAGGAGGTACGGCGGTGAGGGCGAAGGCAAGGAACAAGCGGGGCGAAGAGGAGGAGGCCGGCCACAACACCCCAACCACAGATCAGGGGTACTAACCTTGGGCCAAGAGCTACGAACACAAGTTCGGGCAACCTCGGGCGATGACGAGGAGGTACGGCGGTGAGGGCGAAGGCAAGGAACAAGCGGGGCGAAGACGAGGAGGTCGGCAACAACACCCCCACCACAAATCGGGCAACCTCGGGCCAAGAGCTACGAACACGAGTTCGGGCAACCTCGGGCGACGACGAGGAGGTACGACGGTGAGGGCGAAGGCAAGAAACAGGCGGTACCGAAGATAGGGCTTGGGGGAAGAAAGAAAAGAGAGGAAAGGAAAAGATGAGGCCCTTGAGAAGCGTGCAGGGACAGAGGGGGAGGCTTGTTCGGGGGAGGGATTACTTGTTCGGGGGGGGGGGGGGGATTACCTATCCCCCCTGTTAACGGGTTGTCCCGGTTTTGACCGGGACAACCCGGTAAGGGGGGAATAGGGGTTCCACCCTATTCTCCCCCTTAACCCAATAGTGTTTGGGTACAAAAGGTGCTTATTCCTCCTTTGTACCCGAACCAAACAGAGTGTAAGTGAGTATTTGGCCAATCTTTTGAAAAATAATTTTGGGTATAAAAATAATTTTTGACTTAATAGAGCGTTTAACAATCTCATTTGTAAAATCTAATTATGATTTTTAGAATTAGTTCTTAGATTTTTGAGACAAAAAATTAGAAACAATTAAAACCTGCTATTGAAATCTAATTCTAATTTTGGATTAAAATTTTAAAGTTTTAACTTTATTTTATATTCATAGTTTAAAATTAAATTCAAATTTTAAAATTTATATTTAAATTTTTAATTAAAATTTTAAATATTTAAATTTAGATATTAAATTTTAAAATTTTAATTTTCAAATTTTAAATTTTAAATTTTAAAATATTAAATTTTAAAATTATGATTTTAAATTTGACACTAAAAATTCAAATTTTATATTTTAAATTTTTAAAATTTTAAATTATTTTTTAAGTTAAAATATATAATTTTCAATTTTTTGTAAAGTTAAAAGTTAAATTTAAAATATTTTAAAATAATTTTTTTTTAAAAAAAATTATTATTCAAATAATAAATTTTTTTTGCTAAATAATTTTGCAAAATTATTTCAAAAAAAAACATATTTTTTTTATCTAAAGTGAGCTTTTAACTTAAAATCAAATCTCCAAGTCAAAACTAATTTTACAAAAAGTACTTTTTTTAGACCATAAATTCTAAATTCTAAAATTACTTTTCAAAATATTAACCAAACGGGCCCTAGACGTAATTTGATTGATACCAAATGGTCCTCTCTCAAGTCAACTAATAGGTCAACTCTCCTTAATTACCTGCTATTTTCATTATTGGTTTATTTATTTATTTTTTTTATCCCTAAAATTACTTTTCAAAATATTGACCAAACGGGCCTAGACGTAATTTGATTGATACCAAACGGTCCTCTCTCAAGTCAACTAATAGGTCAACTCTCCTTAATTATCTGTCATTTTCGTTTTAGGATTAAGTGGTTTATTTATTTATTTTTTTTATCCCTAAAATTACTTTTCAAAATATTGACCAAACGGACCCTAGACGTAATTTGATTGATACCAAATGGTCCTCTGTCAAGTCAACTAATACGTCAACTCTTCTCAATTACCTGCCATTTTCATTATAGAATTAAGTGGTTTATTTATTTATTTTTTTTATCCCACAATAATTCTATAGATAAAATTATAGTGGTGTAGTTATACTTTTCTACCACTTTTATTCCACAAATTAACTTATCTTTCAAAGAAATAGTTATCACAGTATGAATGGACCTTGACATGTAGAAGTCAAGAAATAAATGGTCAAGCTCTTTTTTTTTTTTTTTAATGACAAAAAAAAAAAAAAAAAAAATCAAGATCATGATAAAAACATAAATTGACACCCTCAACTCAACTATGAGTCTAGCAAATTATCATAGACAAGCTCAATTGAAAGTATCGTCAATCACAACACTGTATTTTTGCTACTCAAAATTTAAATGCATATATGTTACAACAAAACCTGAAAAAATCTAACATTTTGGTATAAAAATAAAAATAAAAAAAAATCAAGAAAGTCAGAAGAAAGAAAAATAAAGCGTATAAATAATTTATGTGATTGGATTATTCATCAGTGTCCACAAACAAATAGAAACAAAAATTTTAATCATAACAAATAATTATGTTGAAATAGAAAAAAAATATCTTTGTCAAAAAAATATCTAGCCCTAAAAAATATTCATTTCTCTCTCTCCTCCAATGTGCTGCAATATCTATACCATACTACATATCCCAGTTCAAGAGAAAGAAGCTATAAATTATTACATTTTTTTTTTTTTTTATATTTCATTTTCATAGATAGGACGTATATATATGATGGTGCAGTTATATTTTTCTACATCGATTAATTCTATAAATTTATAACTTTCAAAGAAATAATTATATGATGAGTAGACCCTTCGCTTCTAGAAATAAAGAAAATATTTCCAAATATGAAAAAAATAAAAAAAATTAAGAAAAATAATTTAAATTTATAATAAGAACATAAATCAACATCCTTGAGAGTCTTGTAAATTACCATTTACTTGTCCAATCAAAAATATCTGGTCAAGCACCAAATTATACGTTTTGTCACTAAAAGTCTTAAGTTCACATATGTAAAGTTAAGAAAAAGAGTTTAAATTTATAATAGAAACATAAATCAATATTCTAACTTGTGAGTCTTGTAAATTTTCATTGACTTGTCCAATCAAAAATATCTGGTCAAGCACGAAATTATAGGTTTTGTCACTAAAAGTCTTAAGTTCACATATGTAAAGTTAAGAAAATGAGTTTAAATTTATAATGAAAACATAAATCAACATCGTTACTTGTGAGGCTTGTAAATTACTATTGACTTGTCCAATCAAAAAATATCTGGTCAAGCACCAAAATATACTTTTTGTCACCAAAAGTCTTAAGTTCATATATTACAACAATAGTCAAAAAAGATCTAATTCTTTATTATGCACAAAAAAATAAAAAAAAATTTAATAAATAAATAAATAAATAAATAAATATATAAATAATTTATATAATACAACTACTAATTAATCTGCAAAGATAAAACGAAGATTTTAATTATAACAAAAGTCTCTTTCAAAAAAAAACAAATCTAGTCCCAAAATATATCTAATATCTTCTATCTTTCAATACACTACAATTAATATGCTACACCATGCTGCAAATCCCAATTCAATAGAAAAGAGCCATATATTATTGTTTTGTCTTTTTGCGAATATATTTTAATTTTGTAGATAAAACTATGATGGTATAATTATACTTTTTCATTTCTTTTATTCTACAAATATTATTTTCAACAGTGCAATAAAATTATACTATAGCGATATTTTTAAATATTATTAAAAATTAAAAAAAATATTATTAGAAAAAATACCGACACTTGTCATTAGTGTCGCTATATGTGCCGTCGCTAGGGTATATAGCGACACATTACTATAATGTGTCACAAAAATATATCCCTATAATTTAATTTTGAATATAAATAGATTATAAATAAAATATTATAAAAAATATCATAGATATATATTTCTATAATCTAATTTTATTATAGTAAAAAAAAAAAATTTATTATAGCATGGGCGAATCAGTGGGACACGTAGAAGTTAAGAAAAAAAAATAATTTATTCTACAAACATGGCTATGAGTGGAGTACTCGTGGGGCACTCATAGAAACAATTATTATAATATGAAATAATTATTATAATATGAGTGGAATACTCATGGGCACTGATAAAAATAATTATTATAATATGAAATAATTATTATAATATGAGTGGAGTAGTCATGGGGCACTCATAGAAACAATTATTATAATATGAGTGGAGTACTAGTGGGACACTCATAGAAACAATTATTATAATGTGAGTGGAGTACTCGTGGGGCACGTAGAAGTTAAGAAAAAAAAGAATAGCTTAAAAATGTGAAAAAGGAAAAAACAAAAAAAGGGGTCAAATCCAACATAGAACATAAATTGAGTCTCTTAATTGTGAGTCTCACAAATTACACGTTAACTTTCCCAATTGGAAGTAGCAGGTTAACACCACACTATGCCTTTTGTCACTCAAAATTTAAGTCTATATAAAATAAAATTAACTCCAATAGATGCATTCACTACAAGAAATTTAGTATATAAAGAAGGAAAAACTGGTCGTTATAGATTATTTTTTCGTCGTTAAAACACAATATCGACGGTCAAAAAAACCGTCGTCACCCGTCGTTATTGATTCATTCGTTAAAAATATTAACGACGAAATCTATATAACCGTCGTTAATAACAAAAGATGACGGAAAGATTCCCGTTGTTAATAAGTAATATTCCCGTTGTTAATAAGTAGTATTAATGACCACAGTATTATACAGTAACGACCAACCTTACCGTCGCAATTAAAATTTAGAAATACAATTTTACTAATAACTAGTATTTCAACAGTAACCAATTTTTTTCGTCGTTAAAAAACATATCCCATTTAATAATTCTAAATCGATATTATGACGACCAACGCTCCTGTCGCTAAAAATAAATTTATTTCAAAATTTAGCCAGCTATTTATTTAAATTTTATATAATCCTCTTTCACATTCACAAATTAATATATACGAAAACAAATAAACTTTCAATAAAATTAAATAGTCGTCTTCACATTATAAAACTACAACAATATTTCATCAATAATATAATAATAACAATCACAAAATATATATAGTTTTGAATTATCCATATACTATATGTGTGAAGGTCACCAACATATGTAGCACACATTTACCCATCATATTTTCAAAAAGAAACCAAAAACGTATCATCACTTGTATATCTACTACAAAAAGTTATAATAAAATTAGTAATTCATCATATTTTCAAAAAAAAACCAAAAAAGTATCATAACTTGCACTTCATCTGCTAGCAATGTTCTTTACCCAAAACTGTTGCAACCTAATTTACCTACAAGAGAAAAAGGCAAAAATTAGAACAAATTTAATAGTTTTATCAAAAAATATATATATAAATTCACCAAGTAAAGAAAATAAGCAAATCACATACAATCTAAAAGCAAATTATGTTTAGATTAAATTCCACACAACTTATATAAGAAACACATAAGCAACAATTGTACAAATTAACAATTCATGACCATCTATATATATACAACGTAAAATTTCACTAAACTGATTAAATCAACTAGTCAAAAGGAATAACTGATTTAATCTCTTGTATGATCATCAAACTTGTACAAATGTGAAAATTTTATAGCATAGCCATAAAATAAGAAACTTCACAGGTCTAAATGTTGGGTAGTTAAAGAACAGCACACAAGAAAAAAAAATAATGAGGATTGGATGATCACTAAAAGGCAAGATGTGAAAAATTGTTCTATATATGTAGAACACCTACGGATTGGATAAGGATCACATAGAGGTTAGATCATGCCAAAACTGAAATATTTCAATCAGTATCAATCTACTTATAGGCAGAATTCAATTGCTCGGCAAACAAAAATCAATTCAGAGCTTCTGGCTGCAGCACAAAGCCAAAATAAGCTTGTGTGCAGGAAAATCTTTCATTCTTCTAGCGGTAGCTCATGCTGAAAAATTCAAGTGCCAAATTTTGAAAATTCAAAGAGTGAATCAATACCAAAAGAACCAACTTTGGTTGCTGCGAATTCACTTTTCTGTTTTTCAGATAATCTTTTTTGACTCAAAGACTTCATATAAAACTATGCAGTTAAATGAACAGGCCATCATAAGGGTTTCTCTGAACATCTCTAATCAATCATCACCAATGCAAAATGAACAGGCCATCATAAGGGTTTCTCTGAACATCTCTAATCAATCATCACCAATGCAAAATAAGACAGACAGTGTATCTATCATATTCATAATGTCATAGGGATGTAAAATTCTCTCTTATTATTTTCTGCAATGTAACCAGTAAATACTGCCCTCTATATTATTATGATATGTTCAAGATATGATCCAGTCTTAGAAAGTCTCAAGTTAGCTCTTTTTATGGGGTAAAGGAACATAGCAACATAGACTCGACATCACTGAAGGAACTGCAAATTTCATGTAAAGCTCAAATTTTGGAGGAAAATCTAATGGGATAACAAAAAATTGATTTCTTTACTTTTATTATTTTTTGGCATGCAAATTTGTTTTAAAAAAAATAAATAGACGTAATAATTCTTTTAGAAGTATAAATTGTACGTGCCTAATCACGTAGAGTTTAAAGTAAAAAAAATAATAAAAAAAGTTTAACAAAACAAATAATTAATTTATTAATTATATATTTTAATTATATTTCTTGGCAACTCCAAAAGTGAATTTCTAGCTTCGTCATCTTTACAACGAAACATATTATCATATAACAAAGGCATAATTACACTTTACTTTATTAAACTTTAGTGTTATTTTTATTTGTCATGTTATATAATATTTTTCTAAAATTACTATAATATATATTATTATATTTTATCATTCTCTACAATATATTTTAGATTTATTTTTATTTTTCTATCTTATACCTTTTTTTTTCTCTAATAAATATCACTAAACTATTTTTTTTTTTTTACCAATCTTCACATTATTGTTAACAAATTTATTGTTTTAAATAAAATACAATAATTTTATTAAGAGGTAACTTTTAAATAGCAAAAAAAATATAAAATAAATCTCTATAATCAACTCATTGAAATTAAAATTCTATCAAGTATTTTAATTATATTTTTATTATTTTTATGTATTTTGTCATTTTTCATATCAAAATTAGTTGATTATATGCTCTGCAATTTTAAACAGCTTTTATATAAATTATAAATTAACTAGTTATAGTATAAGGATGAGAAAAGAGAATAGTTAAGTGATGTTTTCGAAAAAAAAAAAAAAAAGAAGAAATAGTACAATATAGAAAGTTCAAAAAACTTTTAAAGTATGTATATAATGCAGAATAGCATAATTAAATTTGTTATAATAAGTGTAACAATCCGATCTACTAGCAATAATAATTCATTGAGCTCAGCCTGGCGTCCTAGTCAGCCCAAACAAATACACACTAGTCATCTAGTAATAATAATTCATTAGGCCCAGCCTGACGTCCTAGTCAGCCCAAACAAACACACACTAGTCATCTAAACTCAGGCTCAGCCGAAACTTATCACACGCTTCCAGCTGGTGATAGCTTTGATACCAAAGATAACGACTCGACTTATTAGCAATAATAGCTCGTTGAGCTCAAACTATAGTCCAAAATGTTTAAGTTCAGTTATTATTATTAGTGTCCATGCCTATTATATACTCAGTCTCAGTCACAACTTTATTTTTATTCAATATGAAACTATTGAAATGTCACAATAGAAGTCATACACTTACAATTATAAGCAAATAAAGAAGCCCCAAGCAAAACTCAGATAATTGATCATAAGTACCCTTCTCCATAGCACTATGACCTATGTTCGAATTTTGTTTGTAGAAAGGGAAATAAAACAAGTATGACTAGATTATACAAAATAACTACGAACTCGAATACTTGATGCTCAGAAAGTAGGGATCGGACAATGCTTCTATACTACATCATTTGGAGCTATGATAACCATATTTTGACCCGGTGAGGACACAAATGGTGTTGGTGGCATTCGCAGGTTCTGCAAATCGCTGATCAACATTTGCACAACTCTCGTCATGGACGGCCGATCCCTCGGATCCCATTGTATGCACCACAATGCCACAATGGCGAGTTTTTTCGCAATTTCTATTTCGCTTGCTGCTATCTCTATCGCTGGCCCAATGTCTTGCCCATTTACTAATTGATCGTAAATCCACTCCGGAAAATAAAACTCACTTTGGTTCTCAATTTGAGGATCCACATTCCTCCTACCGCCGACCATTTCTATCACCAACATTCCAAAACTGTAGACATCCGATTTGTAAGACACCGTTCCGAAGTTTCTCGAATACATTTCCGGTGCAATATAGCCCATCGTGCCCCTTGCCGCGGTCATCGTAACAATGCTTTGATCTCTTGAGCACAATTTTGCGAGGCCAAAGTCGGATATCTTAGGGTTGAAATTGCGATCCAATAAAATGTTGTGAGGCTTGATGTCAAAGTGCAAAATGCGTTGATTGCACCCTTGATGCAGATACTCGATCCCCCGAGCAATTCCTATTGTGATCTCTAGCAATTTCTCTATCCTTAGTGGCTCATGAAGGGTAATCCTACTTTTAGAGAAGATGTACTTCTCTAGTGATTCATTTGGCATGAACTCATATATAAGTGCATGTGTTGTTCCTTCTGAGCAAAATCCGAACAAGCGAACGACATTTGCATGGTGAATTCGTCCGATTGTCGCGACTTCGTTAGTGAACTCTCGACCGTCCCACTTAGATCTCTCGAGCATTTTTACCGCGACAGGAATTCTATTTGCTAACTCGCCCTTGTAGACACTTCCGAAACCACCCTGGCCCAGTTTATACTTAAACCTTTTAGTAATTTTCTTGAGCTCCGAGAAGGTATACCGAGTCGGTTTTATAGTGTTGTACGATGCGAGAAATTTCTCCACCTTCAAACGTATTTCTTTTTCCCTTTTGGATCGCGTTTGGAAATAGACTAGAATAACAACCATTAACAAAAGTATAACAAATGCGGCGGTAGTTGTTGCTGTGGAGAGAATTCATTAGTCACAATCAATTAATCACGCATAAATCGATGTGAATTAGAGAAAAAAAAAAGATTAATTTGTAACTCATTTTTAGGCAAATAAGCTTATATATTTATGATAGAGCGCAGTTTTTTTTTTTTTTTGAGAGAGATAGAGCGCAGTTTTTGTTCCTTTCAAATAATCTACTAGGCAATGATGAAAATTGGAGATAAAATGAAAAATCTTTCACCGAAACAAAAATTTTAACAAGATACGCACCTGCGATGAGCATGATATTTGGACCTGTGAATGAAGTAGAATAAGGAGTCAGATGACAGCAATTGGATGCAAAAAAAGAAGGTTACAGTGAATCAGAATGTTACCATGTGGGCAGAATGCTTGGTTGGTGGCCGAGCTGAATCCACAGTACTTTTTCTCCTTTTGGCATTGGATGCATGTATCAGTTATTTGAGGAACATACCATCCTAGAGTCACCTCGCCACGCGTTATGAGATCGGCCACCATTTCCTTGAAGGTGGGCGAAATAGAATCGGAGTCAGTCATGCGTCGAAAGTTAATGCTAAGATCGTCTGTGATCACCCGGCAATCCGAAGGAAGATTAGCAGGATAAGCATAGTCAGACACCAGATAAACAAATTGTGATGCATTGCTAAGGCAAGAGATAGGGCCGGCGATGTAATTGTCTTCATTGTCTGGTGTCCATTTTCTCGGGCAGCCTAGCAAGCTGATACCCCAATCCAATGCATGTTGATACACCGACGACGTTAGATTGACGGATCCCTGGTTTCCCATCAGGCAATGTTGTAAACACGAACATCCCAGCTTGATCGTGATTTCACCGTTCAGGTAGTCGATCGTAGTCACGTTGAAAGAGCCTGCATGTGGAAGCACTAGGACGGTGTCGTTGCCGGAGCACGAGAGCTCCATTCCAGGAGCGCCGCAGTCGGAAGGGCTGGAGTTGAGCCGGTACGGAAATCTGATCTCCGGGCCGCCTTCTGGGCACCTCGAAGCCGGGCATTTCTTGAAGAAATCGCCATCATCATCATCATTATTTCCTGCAGAGACAATCATGTTTCTTCTCCCTGCAGCGAGGAGAAAGAGAGCTAGGAGAATAGCAACAAAACTATTCATTGCAAATCTGTGATGCAGAGAGTCACAGAGGAAAAAAAATCTTTTAATATATATATATATATATATATATATATATATATATATATATATATATATATATATATGCCTTTCCAAATAAATTAGTTAATTATTGGCTAATTAAATTATAAGGACTTGAATAGACACAACAATCTTTAAAAAAAATTAAGACAACAGACGCAAGACCAATAATAAAATAATATTTTTTAATATAATATTATACATATGTAATGTGTACAAAATATTACAATATTTTTAAATTAGTAAATAAATTTTAATTTTATTCCCTGGTGCATGAATCAAAAATTTATTATCTGCTACCTATTATAAATAGATTTTATTGGCTACACACGTCACAATAAAATATTAAAACTAATTTATTAAATGTATCATATAATATTAAAAAATTTATATTAAAAAATTATTAATTTTTTATAAATTCTAAATTAATTATTTGTATAAATATTTGTGCCCTAGGCTATTATTAGTGGATGATAGAATAGATCAATTTTCTCCATGACAAAAATTCAAGAAGCATTAAAAAAAAATAGGTCCCAAATCAAAACTAATTTTTATGAAGGTTTTGTTGGGATTTGATTAGATTTGTAATTAAATTTTAATTAGATTAGAATAAATATTTAAATATATTAGAGATATATTGATTTAGATTTAAATATTAGTTAGAATAAAATTTTTGATTATATTAAGATTGAAATATGTTTTAGTGCAGTTTTATATAGTGCCATGGTATATATATATATATATATATATATATATATATATATATATATATATATATATATATGCAATTGTTGAGCTAGCATGTTGGTGTATGGCCGAGAGGTGAAGCTATTTGTGATGTCCGTACACAAGAGAGAGCTTAGGCCGGATTGCATGCATCTTGTGGATGAGTGCATGTGAGAAAGAAAATAGATAATTTTTTGAGTTTATAGAAAATGAAAGTGTGAGAAATTAAAAAAAAGAGTTCAGGTTAAAGTTACTCTAAATAAAAGATGAATCATATGTAATTTTTTTTTGCTAATAAATTTTATTTTATGTCACGCCCCAAGTTTAAAAATCTAGTCTATTTTTTTTTTTTTTTTTAAAAAAAAAAAAATCAGAGTTCGCAAACCGGGCGTAACAGACCGCCACACATATAGAAAACCCTCTATCCAAACGGACAGAGACTTTTCTATATATGCACGGCTAGGCAAGTACAATATCATGCATACAATCAGAGATCAAGTACAACTAACTAGACTACAAGATAATATCCAATCAGTTTATAGATATACTAAATCATACCAATCCTCAGAGAAAGTAAATCAAAACTAGAGTACTGATCGTCTAAATGTGAAATAGTAATAAGTTCTAAGTTATCACAATAAACCAAAATATTGTAGATCAGATCAGGATCACAACAACTCTGGTAGATCATCAGGGAAACAACTCTATCGTGATCGGCTCACCGGACCGTCCCGTCATCTCACCTCCCGACGGACCTGAAAAATGGTCATCCAGGGGGTGTGAGATACATCGACAGTGTATCCCAGTGGGCACGACGAGCCGAGAAATAGCTAATCGTACCTACTGGATACAATAATCTGCGAATAGTAATAGATCAATACGTAACAGCTGATATATGAAACAAAATTGGCTGGAAGCATAATCATGATACTGTATATAATGAGTACCATAATAGGAAAATAAAGCAAAGGTACTGATAGACGATGCTAATCAAGCTGTAACTAACAATTCTGATAATCCTGTAAATCTCAATCCACAAGAGATACTGTTGAGAGCAAAAGTAACAATTCACAAATATCATACTATAAAAGAAAGGTACTACTAATCTGTGTCAGTCATACTAAATGAATGTATCATGATCATAATGCTGTACATATACAGGTACAGAAATACCAGAATCAATCAGGGTGATAATCAAATATAACAGAGCAGAAGTAAGTACTGAAAAGCATGGAAGTATAGAAGCTATGCATCAATCTCAAGAATATCAAGTACCCAATCAATGCCACTATTGGTCGCGAGGACCTCAGGCTCATGCCACTATCTGGCACCTATCTGGCTGACATAACCCTGCACTCACAGACGCCAAGCAGTCCCGATGCAAAGGGCTCACGGGTCCACTCTCCAGACCACTTTACCGGTAAAGAACATCCACACGGGTCATGACTCCGCTGATGATCGTGAAGTACAGCGGTGCGTGGCGATCATAGTGCTATGCTCAAGCTCGCGGTCCAACGACCGGGTAGTCGGCAACAAGCCGAGGAATCCCAACAGGGAAACAGGTGTCTGAATATCTCAATCATATCTCATATCATGCAGTCTGGAATACAAGAAGTATGTATATCTGAGCAAAATCCCAACAGGGATGCATATGTCTGTATATCAATCATACGTCTATCATGCATATCTGAAATATGGAAGCAAGTAATCTCTGGATATAATGCAACACAATAATGACAGACAACAGGCATGATCAGACCATAAGAAATCTACTGTACTGATACCTGAACAGAAGCAAGTCTATGTAGTAATCGAGTAGACATGATATATATGTCCAAATATGAGCAAATGAACTGTCATCTAACTAATGACCAATCAAGCAGGTATATGTCCAGGTATAAGCAAGGGATACTAAATCAATTGAATAGTGCTCATAAATATAATCTGGGCTAAATAGAAGAACAAGGGTCCGACTGGACTAAAGCAACCAGAGGGCCGAAAAGATAAAGCCCACCGAAGATAACCCACCTGAATGTAGGCCGATCCCGAACTCCCGCTAAACTACTGGGAGGCTGGTGCAAAACTGCTGGGCCCTGAATAAAAACTATGATCAAAAACAGACTCACTCATACCCATCCCGACAATACTATAATGTCCTATCGCTAACACGTGGAACTTAGCCGAAACAGGCTTTTACCGAAATTTCCGGAAATCCACTAAAATATCGAAACTGTCCTGCCGACAGTTTATAAATACTCAAATACCGCGAAACGGCACCTGCTGCCCCTAAACATCAAAATATCGATGTTAGGACAGACAGGGGCAAAACTGTAATTTTCGATGTCCAGATGTTGCCACAATTACTCGCGCAACTCACGGGAAGCCCAATTCGGCTTCGGAGTTTTCCGACAGAATATTGAAGTCACTGGACCAGCCACGATAGTGTCGGGGATGACCAGAGGCAACAACCAGTGTCCAATAACTGATCTTTTACTCCGTGGTACGCGAAACACGCGTTGGAAATCGTAAAACCGACGATTTTGCCGATTTACGAAACAATAATCATTTTCCGCTCAACGAGAGCCTTTGAAACTCAAACAAAATGACTAGACGGTGCGTAAATACTGTCCAAAGACAGCCAGCATGTTACATTAGCATTTAGATCCTTGATACATTTTAAATTTACATAAAAACCTTATCTTGATTCACTGTTTCGACCCGTTTTCACAATCCGGGAAACCAAAAACAGCGCCATAAGTTTCAGCGCGTCCGGTTCGACGAGACAAAGCTCGTGCTCACGGGCTTGGGCCAGCACAGGGCCCACTTACAAAGTTGGCCCATAATTACTTAGGGCCCAAAATGACACTTTGCTAAACTAGATTATACACTTGATTAAATTACGATATACTGTGAGCATGGCACTTAGTGATGACAGAGGATAGTGATGCTCACCTGCGGCTTGCCGGAGGGTGGCCGGAGAAGTCGCCGGAGCAATAACTTCAATTGCACCAAGCTCGGGTTGCACCAACTTGAATCAACCCTACATCTCATGGCCAACAGAGGCGAGTATCAGCACCAGGGTGTTCTTATATGAGGTCCGGACCAAGCCAGGTCCGGCGGCGACGGCCGGCAACGGCGGCGGCCGAGAAACACCATACAAAACCCACTTATATATCAAGTTGGAACAACTTATTTAACCGAGGCCCACTAACCAAAATAACTTGATAGGAATACTCAAAATGGTGCTTAGGACTTACCTGGGTGGTTTTCCGGCAACCAGGAGCGGCGGCGGCGGCCGGAGCTCGGGCTCGGATGCAAAAAGTGGTGCAACTACATATCCACAAAACCCCACGTTAGAAGTCCCATGCAACGGTTTGGGAAGCTTCAGTAGGTCCAAGGAACTCACCTGGATCACTTATCCACCGCACAGAGCCTCGGCGATCGCCGGAGCTCAAGCTCGGAAGATCCGAGGTGCTCTAATGGCGGATTCCGGCCGGCGGTGTTTGGGCCGGCGCAACCTGGACCAAAGTACTTCCCTTGGTGCCAGGAAGTTTCCTGCGGTGGTGGCTGGCGACGGGGATGCACGACGGCGCCGGACGGCAAAGCTCGGCCAAGGGTCACTTTCACCCGAAACTAGGGCAGGCTCGATCGGCTTGGATACTTGGCCGATGATCCTAAACTTCGGGAATAGGTTGCAGTCGACGAGAGTAACAATCCCAACATCTCTGATCTTGAGTTCAACGGCTGGATTGACACGGCGCCAAAGATCGGCTAATTTTCAACTTTCGGCAAGAAGTCGCTCCCGCCGGCGATGGGGTCGACGGCGGCGGCTCAGGTTTCACAGTAAGAATCCCCTCGATGTCAGGAACCACATGCAAGGGTCCAAGGCCGCAAAAATTTCAAAAGTTCCCAACCTTATCCTCGCCGGAGTAAAGAAGAAGAAGGAAGGTGGTGGCGGCGGCGCACGGCGGCGGCTGGCGTCGGCCTCACCCAAGCTCAGTTGTGGCCTCTCAGTGGAACTCTCAGAAGAGGTTTGGACCAACCCTACAACTCAAGGCAAACTCCTACTCAAACCCCGAGAGAATGCCACCTATTTATAGGCTTCCTTGGACCCTAACGGCGACGTGGATGGAGCTGGCGTTCGGCAGCCGAGGAGGCGCGTCTGTTGCAAGGTGGAGGAGGTGGGTGGAGCGCCGGTTACGAAGAGGAAGGGGCAGATCAGTTTCAAGAAGCCAAACAACGTAACGTGTGTTTAAAAACACAAAATGCTAAAAGCCCCTCCTTATTTCACTATTTGGACATGAGTCCTTAACAAAAAATTACTCCTCTTACAGTTTAGTCCCTCACCTGTAAGCCGCACGCTTTTCGGAGCAAAAAGTTGCGGGTTTTTTTTGCAAAATACAGTATTTTTTGCCGTATTTCACGTTTTTTGAGGCGTTTCGCTTGTCGAAACGAAAAACGGACTTCGCCATGACTTCCGGCACGTCGAAATCTATAAGGTAGCGATTTGTTTTTTTCGACGCGATGCCCAGATAAAATCTCGGCCTATAATTACTGTACAAAAATACAGTTAATTATGTTTTTTGAGACTCCAGGGTCGTCAAACGGAAATTTTGTCAGCGCCATTGCGTTCAGATCGACGAAACCGATCGAAACGACTACCTGGATCACTATTTTCGGAATCCGAACAATAAATTGATCAACGTTGCACTCGATAAAATCCCGAAATTAGGTACTGTTCATCTACAGTAACCCACTCAAGTATTACTGTGCGCAGGCCACTTAAGTCGCGGCATTTTATCCGCTTCTTTATTGATTTTGGAAGATCTGATCGAAATATGCTGAATATGAATCTCGCTTAGTTCGACGAGACGATCGTAACAGTCATCTCGGATTTTCAGGATCATGTCCAGATTGAAAAATAACCTTTTTGCCTCGTAAATTGTGCAACTTGCACGCTAGCGATTGACCAAATAAGTCAATATAGGTCTTTTGAATTTAAAGCCAACTTAAATTTCACTTTTAATCTATTTATTAAAAATAAAATATTTCGAATTATTATATTTTATCTTTATATTTTTTGTTTGGATTTTTTTTCTTTTTTATGATTATATAAGTTTTTGCTAAGAAGACAGATTTATAATAAAAATTTAATTTAAAATTTTTATTACGGAATTCCAACAATCGAGAGTGTATCGGACTTACAGCAATCGATATTAAAATATATAAATTATAAATTTATAAAATTTAATATCAAACAGATTTGGGAGGAGAGGGAGCGGCTAGCATGCAATTTAATCTAAACCATATTTATACATGCAACTAACTAATGGAGAGCTATAGATAGGTAGATAGATGATATATAGATAATTCTATAAGTCAACACATATTGATTGTACTTGTTTCTCTGTTCTTTTTTTTTTTTCTCCTACATCGTTATTTAAATATATTAAAAAGAATATATATTATACTAGCCATGAATGCTCTAAAAATTATTGGAATATAATTGAGTTGCTCCACACAACAACAAACTTAGCTTTGGCTAGCTAAACTAGCCAATTTTACATCCCTTATATTATTTATCCGAATTTGAATAGTCTTCCTGTTCAGAAATAATCGATAATTCTATTGAAGCGGATCGCATGGAAGATTGCCTTACGGAGGTTGGATGCGAGGATGAAAAGAAGGGCCTTGGTGGCATTTGCAAGTCATCTGTATCCCCTTCCAACATCTCCACAACTTTATCCATAGAAGGGCGATTTGATGATTTCATCTGAATGCACCATAACCCCACTTTACATAGCTTTCTTTCTACTTCATGAATCTCAATATTGTTATTTATTTCAACGATCTCATCGTTCTGTGTAAGTTGATCGATCTTATCGTTCTGTGTAAGTTGATCGTAGATCCAAGAAGGATAGTAAACTTGGCTTGTATTTTCCATTGTTCGGTCCACATTTCTTCTGCCTCCCGCCATCTCCAATATTAGCATTCCAAAACTATAGACATCAGATTTGTCAGATACAGTCCCAAAGTTCCTCGATACCAATTCCGGAGCAATATATCCAATGGTTCCTCTTGCTGCACTAAGAGAAACAAGGCTATAATCTTTTGGGTATAACTTCGCGAGTCCGAAATCTGAAATTTTTGGGTTGAAATGGTGGTCTAGGAGAATATTATGCGGTTTGATGTCGAAATGTAAAATTTGCATGTCACATCCTCGATGCAAGTAATCAATACCACGAGCCACCCCAAGTGCTATTTCATTGAGCTTATCCCAGGAAAAGGGCCTATTACTAGTTCCTCTTACCGAGAAGATATACTTGTCTAATGATCCCTTAGGCATGTGCTCATAAACAAGAGCCCTCTTTGATCCCTCTGAGCAAAAACCAACAAGCTGCACTATATTTACGTGGTGAATCCTACCAATTGTTGAGACCTCGTTGATGAATTCTTCTCCGTTGAATTGAGAATTTCTGAGCATCTTGATGGCAACATGCTGGCCACTTAAGAGTGTGCCTTTAAAGACCGACCCAAATCCTCCTTGTCCTAACTTCTCTCTAAGATGGCCCGTGATTGCAATGATATCAGTGTACGAATATCTCGTAGGTGAGAGAATTTGCTGGTTTCGAAGAAACTTTTCTACAATATCAATGGACACATGATTGCTCCAAAAATTATATGCCAATAAAATCAGAAGCGAAATTGGTGCAAAAATGAACCTCCCTAATATCCATAATGCTGAAAAAAATTCACATAGGTTAGTTGATTAGAACGGAGTCAAAAAAAAAAAAAAAAAAAAAAAACAACGGATTGCCATATGTCACACTTAATCATTAGGTAGGTTTACCTAGTAAAAGCTGGACAATCTCAATTACAACAACCACAGCCACTGCAAAGTGAAAATAGTGATTGCTGTTGAATAATTCGTTCATACAGTATGTGAAATTGACCTCGCTCTCAACCAAGAAGAATGGCGTCGAGATAATTCTTTCAGCGTTGGTCCAATTGGGAAGAATTCCCTTGCCCCTCATATTTTCGGCAAACTGGCTGCAAAATATGCCATTATGATGTATGCTGGTTCACGTGGAATCATGAAAACTTATTATGTATATTTTAGGATAATTTAATCTTATTTTATTTTTCATTCTGGATTTAACACTTCAGAATTTGAAATAGTATTATATATAATATGAAAAATACTATTATACTTTCTTTCATAAATAATAAAAATATTCTTAATCGTTGACCGGCAAGGAATAAAATAGCAATTTTACTTATTATCAGGTTAACACGTAACTTTATAAAAAGAGCATTTTCATAATTAAACATCACAAAATAAAAAATAAATATTAATTAAAATACCTTCTACTAATTTAGTCATTAATTAAAAAAAATTTAGAATTACAATTTAGATATTAATTTAAAGAGTTTAATTTAAAAAATTTCAAAATTACAATTTATACATTAATTTAAAGAAATTAGATTTACAATTTAGTTATTATTTAAAAGTTTTAGAATTACAATTTCGCCATTAATTTAAAAAAAAATTATAATTATAATTTGAGTTGGACTGGAATGCTATTGATAGCACCAACCGAATTTTGCCACCCATTTTGTAGCCCTTGGATCGTATTGAGATTCGTGCAAGTGCTTTAATTAAAAAAAAAACTTTTTACTTTTTCTTTTTTATTTTTTTCATTAAAGAGCCTACACGAATCTCAATGCGATCCAAGGGCTACAAAATGGGTGGCAAAGTTGGGTTGGTGCTATCAATAGCATTCCAGCCCAACTCATTATAATTTATGCATTAATTTAAAGAGTTTAAATTAAAAAAAATAGAATTAAAATTTAGGTATTAATTTAAAAAGTTTAAATTTAAAAAATTTAGAATTACAATTTAGGCATTAATTTAAAAAATTTAATTTAAAAAGTTTTAGAATGACAATTTAGGCATTAATTTAAAAAGTTTAATTTAAAAAATTTTACAATTACAATTTAGGCATTAATTTAAAGAGTTTAATTTAAAGAATTTTAGAATTACAATTTACGCATTAATTTAAAGAGTTTAAATTAAAAAATTTTAGAATTACAATTTACGCATTAATTTAAAAAGTTTAGAAATACAATTAAGGCATTAATTTAAAAAATTTAATTTAAAGAGTTTTAGAATGACAATTTAGGCATTAATTTAAAGAGTTTTAGAATTAAAATTTAATCATTAATTTAAAAAGTTTAATTTAAAAAATTTTAGAATTACAATTTAGACATTAATTTAAAGAGTTTTAGAATTATAATTTGGACATTAATTTAAAGAGATTTAGAATTACAATTTAGGCATTAATTTAAAGAAATTTAGAATTACAATTTATGCATTAATTTAAAGAGTTTAATTTTAAAAAATTTAGAATTAAAATTTAGGCATTAATTTAAAGAGTTTAATTTAAAGAATTTTAGAATTATAATTTAGGCATTAATTTAAAGAGTTTAAATTAAAAAAATTTAGAATTATAATTTAGAAATTAATTTAAAGAATTTTAGAATTATAATTTAGACATTAATTTAAAAAATTTAATTTAAAGAGTTTTAGAATGTTAATTTAGGCATTAATCTAAAGAGTTTAATTTAAAAAAAATAAAATTACAATTTAGGCATTAATTTAAAGAGTTTAATTTAAAGAATTTTAGAATTACAATTTACGCATTAATTTAAAGAGTTTAAATTTAAAAAAAAATTAGAATTACAATTTAGGCATTAATTTAAAATGTTTTAGAATTGCAATTTAGGTATTAATTTAAAAAGTTTAATTTAAAGAGTTCTAAATGACAATTTAGATATTAATTTAAAGAGTTTAATTTAAAAATTTTTAGAATTACAATTTAGGCATTAATTTAAAAAGTTTAATTTAAAAAAATTTAGAATTACAATTTAGGCATTAATTTAAAAAGTTTTAGAATTACAATTTAGACATTAATTTAAAAAGTTTTAGAATTACAATTTCGGTATTAATTTAAAGAGATTTAGAATTAAGAGTTTAATTTAAAGAGATTTAAAATTACAATTTAGGCATTAATTTAAATAGTTTAATTTAAAAATTTTTGAATTATAATTTAGGCATTAATTTAAAGAGTTTAATTTAAAGAATTTTAGAATTACAATTTAGTCATTATTTTAAATAGTTTTAAAATTACAATTTAGACATTAATTTAAAAAATTTAATTTAAAGAGTTTTAGAATGACAAATTAGGCATTAATTTAAAAGGTTTAATTTAAAAAAATTTAGAATTACAATTTTGGTATTAATTTAAAGAGTTTTAGAATGACAAATTAGGCATTAATTTAAAGAGTTTAATTTAAAAAAATTTAGAATTACAATTTTGGTATTAATTTAAAGAGTTTTAGAATGACAAATTAGGCATTAATTTAAAGAGTTTAATTTAAAAAAATTTAGAATTACAATTTATGTATTAATTTAAAGAGTTTTAGAATTACAATTTAATTATTGATTTAAAAATTTTAATTTTAAAAAAAATTAGAATTACAATTTAGCATTAATTTAAAGAGTTTTAGAATTACAATTTAGACATTAATTTAAAAAGTTTAATTTGTTTAAAAAATTTTATAGTTTCTTTGATCTAAACATTAATTTTGTATTATAATTTTAAAAATTTCAATGTGTTTAAATATTTGATTTAATAGAAATATATGGTATAATTCAAATTTATTTTTAGAATAAAATTATACAGACTAAGTTAAATTAAATTTAAATAGTAAAATTTGATCTTTTAAAATAATAAGATCATATATTATAATTTAAAATATAATTGATAATAAAAATTAATAGATTTCTAAATTCTAATTTCTAAAAATAATTTTCTAAAATCAAAATTATTTACAATATATTAAATAAAGATAATTAAAATATTTCTATTTAAGAAGATAACTAAATTGGAATATTTAAAATTTATGATCTTTTCAAAAATAAAAACTCTCACTAAATTCAAATTTTTAAAATTTATAATATTTTTAAAAATAAAAATTTGTAAAATAGAGATAAAATTATTTAATTATGTAAAAGACCAAAATAATTTCTGTTTTGGATACCTGATAACTGGTACCTCCTCAAAGTGATCTGCTATTGCAGGTCACAACTTAAAAATAATCAAATCTGAGCCGTTGAACAGATATGAATGGACGGCAACTAAAAAAATATATATAGGAGTATGGCTCATATAATATATAATAGGATTAAATCTCTTATCGCAATAGTATTTTAGGCGGTGGTTATATTCAAAAAGTTAAAAGGGTAAAATATGTTAGGATTAGAATAGTTCAAAAATGATTGCTCTTCTGCAAAGCGCGTCACAATTAAAGATAAATTTGAACTCTAAGAGAAACTGAATCTATGTCTGTATAAGTAGTTGTTGCTTTTACATAAAAGTAAGCTGTTTAAAAAAAAAAAAAAAAAAAAAAAAAAAAAAAAAAAAAAAAAAAAAAAAAAAGCAAGAAAAAGAATATGATGACTTGAAACTTAAAGTGTATGAAATTGGAGAAAAATATAAAAATTGTGGGATGGATGAGAAAGGGGAAACGTAATGTTCGGTAAATAAGAATTAAGAAAATAAAAAAGCCTTGAAGCCATTTCGAGCTTATGCGGAATATAAAAAATATTGAAAATATTATTTTCTAATAGCTTAATCTTTTAAAAAAAAAAAATTTATTTTATATAATTTAAAATAATATTAGAATAGTAAATTCTAAGTTCAAATCTTTCTAGGCTACACGCTTCGGCTACCAAGAAAATTTAAGTTCAAATATTAGGAATACTGTTGAATATAAATATTATTAAAAATACTGTTCTCTTACGCCTCATTTGGTTAAGGAATAAAACAAAATTAATAAAAGTTATCTTCAGTACTGTTCAAGCAATTGGGATGCTTTTTAGCCCAAAAAAAAAAAAAAAAAAAAAAAAAATCGATCAAATCTTGTTATTTTCAATTATTCCGAAATAATTTGGAATAAATTACTTTACCTTTTTGGTGAAATATATAGTACTATTTCAATATGTATTTTCAAAACTTATTAAAAATTATAATAGAATTAAAGTAAATTGTGTAGACATGATATATTACATATTATAATAAATTATTTTTATTCTAAAAATTATTAATTGTGCTATATTAATACATATTATTTTTAAAAATATTATAATAATTATTTTTATTAAATTTAAATTTAAGTAGAATTTGAAAAAAAAAAAGTACTTTTATGATAAATTATTTTTTATTAAATCATAGTTTATAATATTATTTTTACACATATATTTATAAAAATTATTTTTATTAAATTATATGTTATATTAATTTCAACTATTATTTTTTTAATTATCCACTACTAATTTATAAAATTAACCAAACGTAATTTTAGTGATTCGTAAAATTAGCAACATTACATTAATTATATGCAAACACAATTTTTTTTATTTTTGATAATAATAAGTTATTCTAAGGATAAAAAAATAACCAATTTTTATTATTTCCAAACCAAATAGCGCCTTATAGCTTAACTCAATATTAAATCTTTGTCAAATATAGCTTAAACTTTGAAAAACTACCAGTAAATTTGAAATTGCATGAAGGCTTGGTAGCACGACTTAATGAATAATAATGGTGAACTCTAATTTATATACGGTAGTGTTTCGTACCTTTTTGCTCCGTTCAAGCATCCATGAAACTTTGCAGATGGAGTTGGTGCGGCTACGTTCCACGAAAGTATGAATCCCTCCTTTAAGAGCTCAAAAATTACGGTGGCGTTCGGATTCATGGCATCACCGACATGTATAGGAACCGTGGCCAAAAATCCACATGAGGGCTTAATAGATCCCACATGGCGCATCCAATTATAATCAACTAGTACATAGACAAATGAGTTGTTACTGCTTAGCCATGGCACGCGCTGGTACTGGTACCGGTACGGGTACGGGTACGGGTACGTGTCATCTTGGATCGGCCTCGTGCAATTCACAAAGAGAGCCAAGTGTAACTCAGTGGTTGCATACAAATATGGATAATCAGCTTGATCTAGATAACCATCTAGTGAATTTTGGAAATAGAAATCTGTAAATAAAAAATCAGGTGGTGGAGATTGGTGAGGAGGAAGGCAATATTTATCATCATTTACATAGACCGGATCGACGAGAGTAATAGTCATGTTTGTGTACGAGATGTTGGTTACGTAGTACTTAGCTGACCCGTACTCCAGCATAGGTTTGCCACCGTCGACGCAGAGAATCTCGTAGTTTTTGGATCCGCATCCCGGCCGATCGCTCTTCAAACGGAAAGGATAGCTGATGTTTTGGAGATTCCCGCACGACGAAAAACAACTGACATGATTCTTACGGCCTTCTGCGACTCCAACACAAGTGAGGAGTAGGAGGAGGAGGAGGCATAATATAATAAAACAAGATTTCGATCCAGAGGCCAAACAGTTGAAGAGAGAGCCTTTCCGGCACCATGACTGCTTCTTGATTCCCTCGCGAGAGATTACAGGTCGACTAGACCTCATAGTTGCCCTTGTAAGTAGAGTTCTATGTCATTTGATGTTCTTATAATACATTTTTTTTTTTTATCTCTCTTCACTTTTGAGATGGCATGGATCCATAAATTCTTGAAAGCGAAGTTTGTGGAAAAAAAAGATGTGGAAAAGTACAATAATAACATCACTTATAATTACTCTCATCTATAAAGTGAAATATGTATTAAAAAAAAAAAAAAAACACAATAAAAACACCACTAATTAATTCTATGGTGAACAATAGCTAGTGGGGAAGGCGAATTGACCTCTGACTTGACTTTTCTGAGGACCATCTGGCATCAATCAAATTAACTAGCGTGTTTGATTAGAAAATTATCACAAGGTAAGACTCCATATATATATATATATATATATATATATATATATATATAGCTATTGAAATTAATTTCATATTAATATTATTTTGAGTCAACTATTTAATTTTTTAAAATTTCAATTTTATTATTAAATTTTTTAATTTATTTGATTTGAATCAGTCAACAACACTTTAATATTAAAATTTAAATACGTAGTTTATCTGTACAGTTTTAATTGCTATATGTCATTCAATTCTCATAATTATAAATTTATTAAATTAAGTAATTAGTATAAATTTTAAAGTTAAAATAATATTGACTGACTTAAATCAAGTAAAATTTAAAAAAATTAAATAGTTGAATCAAAATAATTCATAACTTTAAATTTAAATGTGTCTAGGAGAATAACTTTTTGAAAACAATTAGATATATTTAATATAAAAAATTTGAATTTGAATTTTTTTTCAAATTAGATTGTTTCAGAAGTATCTCTTAAGTTACAAATTCGAGATACAATACAGATTAAATGACAACAGCATCCTTAACTGTTCATTCCTTGTTGGGGATGGTTTTTGGGTACTCAAAAAGCAACTTTGGGGTTGGACCGGATTCAAAAATTTAGACCCAGAATAATTTAGGGCTTAATTGGGCTGATCATAACCAGCCCAAGCCCGGACCAATGAATATATATATAGCGTAGTGTTACTATACTCTTATGAGTATAAATCTCTTTGTACTTATAATTTTTTTGTCTTTGGATGAAGGGATGTGCGGTTAGGATGATGTGACCCCGTAGAATTTAGTGGGTTATTAGTGAAATAGTATAAATTTTGTGACCAGTTAGAGTTGGCCACAAATAAAAAGGACTATTTTTGTAGAAATATTTTACATTTTATAATTATTGTATTTAGTCTAAATTTCTCAACATTAATTATAGGAAATTCTTTAAATCGACTACAAAATATGTTTAGTTTTTATGGCAATATTTAAATTTAGTCACTAAAAAATATTGGTGACTTTGGAGGCAACTTATTTCCTCATAAATATACAACAAAATAATTTTTGCTACAAGAATTTTTGTGACAAATTTTTATGTTTTTATGGTTTCTACGTTCGCCACAAAAAAATTAGTTTTTTTTAAAACTCGGCTTAAGTCCATCATAAACGTACCATAAAATGTATTCTGTAAATTACCAAAACACTGTAAACAAGCATTTTTAACTTAAAGGTATTGCTTGGTTTAGAAATGAATAGAAATTACTTATTTTTAGAACAGATACAACTCTTGGATGAAAATTGGATTATTTTTTAGAATAAGAAATATAGTATCTGGAGTTTTAGATTAGAATAGTGAGTATAAAAATAATTATAATTTAAAAATAATAATATTTTATTTAATTAATTAATATAAAAATAATAATTAAATAATAATTTAATTTATTTAATTAACTAATTCATCATAATTAAATGTATGCTGCTAGATAATCCTAAATGTTAATTAAATAAAATAATTAACAATGTATAACGTACCGTTAATTAATAACTTAATTAACCACAAATAATTTAATAAATTAATAAATTAATTAGTTAATTATTTAATAGTTTGATAATTAGTTAATAAAATAATTAGATTAGTAAAAATATTAAATTAATTAAAAAACTAATATAATAATTAAAATTATATTTATTTTAATTAAAATTGTTCTTAAGTGAGAATAAACTTATTCTCTAAAAAAGATGAAATAATAGTATCCGACTTATACTAGTTTATTGTAAACTTAATATTTTTCAAAATAAAATTGAGTCCATCTTTACTTTTATTACTTGTTAGATTGCAATTTATTTCAAAAAAATAAATAGATGAAATAATTCCTTAAATGTAAATAAGCAATCAGTCTAATCATGTAGAATTTAAATTAGAGAAAAGAAAAACTGGTTTAACTTAACAAATAATTAATTTATTATTTAAACATTTTAATTATAAATTTTTAGCAACTCCAAAAGTGAATTTCTAGCTTCGTCGTGTTTACAGCGAAATATATTATCATATAACAAAGGATTAATTACTCTCTATTGCATTATATTTTAGTGTTACTTTAATTTACTACATTATTTTTTTTTTTAAAAAAAAGTATTATTATTGTATTATTATATTTTATTAATTTTTACCGTGTATTTAAAATTTATTCTCATTTTTCTATCTTATACTATTTTTTTTCTAATAAATATCAATAAACAATTTTTTTCTTACTATCCTTTATATTATTATTATTAACAAATCTATTATCTCAGAAGAATTATAATAATTTTATTAAGAGGTACGCAAATGTTAAATAGCAAAAAAAATATAAAATAAACCTCCATAATAGACTCATTGAACTTAAAATTCTATCAAGTTGTTTTAATTATTTTTTGATTATTTTTATGCATTTTGTTATTTTTTATGTTAAAATTAGTTGAATATATAGTCTACTATTTTTAACCAGTATTTTTTTAACAGTTTTTATATAAATTATAAATTAATTAGTTATAATGTAAAGATGAAAAAAAAAAAAAAAAAGAGAATAGTTAAGTGATGCATTGAAAAAAAAGAAATAGTACAGTGTAGAAAGTTAAAAATAACCTTTAAGTACAATGCAGAATAATATAATTAAATCTGTAGCAACCGCATTCACACACTTAACAGTTCAAGCAAATGAAGAAGCCCAAAGCAAAACTCAAATTAGACCACTGTTACCTAGGAGGAATTTTGCTTGTAGAAGGGAAAATAAAACAAGCATAATTAGATACAAAATAACTATGAACAAGAATACTACTACATGTTCAAACGCGCGCTCCTCTACTTCATTTGGAGCTCATGTGATAACTACATGTTGACCTGGTGAGGACACAAATGGTGTCGGTGGCATTTGCAGATTCTGCAAATCGCCAATCAGCATCTGCACAACTCTCGTCATGGTGGGCCTATCCCTCGGATCCCATTGTATGCACCACAATGCCACAATGGCGAGTTTTTTCGCAATTTCTATTTCGCTTGTTGCTATCTCTATCGCCGGCCCAATGTCTTGCCCATTGACTAGTTGATCATAAATCCACTCCGGAAAATAAAACTCACTTTGGTTATCAATTTGAGGATCAACATTTCTCCTACCGCCAACCATTTCCATCGCCAACATTCCAAAACTATAGACATCGGATTTGTAAGACACCGTTCCGAAATTTCTCGAATACATCTCCGGTGCGATATAGCCGATCGTGCCCCTTGCCGCGGTCATTGTAACAATGCTTTGATCTCTTGGGCACAATTTCGCGAGGCCAAAGTCGGATATCTTAGGGTTGAAATTGCGATCCAATAAAATGTTGTGAGGCTTGATGTCAAAGTGCAAAATGCGTTGATTGCACCCTTGATGAAGATACTCGATCCCCCGAGCAATTCCTATTGTGATCTCTAGCAATTTCTCCATCCTTAGTGGCTCATGAAGAGTATTCCTACTTCTAGAGAAGATGTACTTCTCTAGTGATTCATTTGGCATGAATTCATATATAAGTGCATGTGTTGTTCCTTCCGAGCAAAATCCCAATAAGCGAACGACATTGGCATGGTGAATTCGTCCGATTGTCGCGACTTCGTTGGTGAACTCTCGACCGTCCCACTTAGATCTCTCGAGCATCTTCACTGCGACGAAAATTCCATTTGCTAACTCACCCTTGTAGACACTTCCGAAACCACCTTGGCCCAGTTTATATTTAAACCTTTTAGTAATCTTCTTGAGCTCCGAGAAGGTGTACCGAGTCGGTTTTATAGTGTTGTACGATGCAAGAAATTTCTCCACCTTCAAACGTATTTCTTTTTCCCTTTTGGATCGCGTTTGGAAATAGACTAGAATAACAACTAGTGACAAAAGTATAACAAATGCGGCGGAAGATGTTGCTGTAGAGAGAATTCATTACTCACAATCAATTAATCACGCATAAATTGATGTGAATTAGAGAAAAAAAAAAAAAATTTGTAACTCATTTTTAGGCAAATAAGCTTATATATTTATGATAGAGCGCAGTTTTTGTTCCTTTCAAATAACCTACTAGGCAATGATGAAAATTGGAGATAAAATGAAAAATCTCTCGCCGAAACAAAAATTTTAACAAGATACGCACCTGCGATGAGCATGATATTTGGACCTGTGAAATGAAGTAGAATAAGGAGTCAGATGACAGCAACTGGATGCAAAAAAAAGAAAGTAACGGTGAATCAGAATGTTACCATGTGGGCAGAATGCTTGGTTGGTGGCCGAGCTGAATCCACAGTACTTTTTCTCCTTTTGGCATTGGATGCATGCATCAGTTATTTGAGGAACATGCCAACTTAGAGTCACCTCGCCGCGCGTTATGAGATCGGCCACCCTTTCCTTGAAGGTGGGCCAAATAGAATTATCGGAGTCAATCATGCGTCGAAAGTTAATGCTAAGATCGTCTGTGATCACCCGGCAATCCGAAGGAAGATTACCAGCATAATCATAGACAGACACCACATAAACAAATTGTGATGCATTCCTAATTAGGCAAGAGATAGGGCCGGCGATGTTATTGTCATCGTCTAGTGTCCATATTCTCGGGCAGCCTAGCAAGCTGATATCCCGACTGTTGAATGGTTGGTACACCGACGTGGTTAGATTGACGTCTCCCAGGTTTCTCGTCAAGCAATTTTGTGAACACGAACATCCCAGCTTGATCGTGATATCACCGTAGAGGTAGTCGATCGTAGTCACGTTGAAAGAGCCTGCATGTGGAAGCACTAGGACGGTGTCGTTGCCGGAGCACGAGAGCTCCATCCCAGGAGCGCCGCAGTCGGAAGGGCTCGAGTCGAGCCGGTACGGAAATCTGATCTCTGGGCCGCCTTCTGCGCACCTGGAAGCCGGGCATTTCTTGAAGAAATCGTCACCATCATTTCCTGCAGCGACAATCATGTTTCTTCTCCCTTCGGCGAGGAGAAAGAGAGCTAGGAGAATAGCAACAAAACTATTCATTGCAAATCTGTGATGCAGAGTAGGGGGACTCATGTGGGGAATTAAGGATCTTCAAGTAGATGCTTAATTATTCCAAGCTAAATTAAATGGTCAATTACTGAAAATCTTCAAGTGATATTTTTTTACCTCAACACTATTTAACTAGTATTTCTTAATAAAATTATTAGATTTTATTTAAAATAATAAATTTGTTACCGATACATAGACTAGTTATAAAAAAATATTTTATTAATATCTATGAATAGAGAATAGTATATATATATATATATATATATATATAAATTGATAAAATATAATAATGTAATAGTATTTCTTAAAAAAAATTGAATAGTACATATATACAATATAGCAAAATATACTAATAGCAAAATAAAAATAATATTAAAATATAATATAATTTAGCCCCTATAATTTAATACTCCTAGATCCGTTGCTCTCCGCGTGTTTTTTTTTTATTATTTTAAATTTCCAGATGTGCAGCCGACACTGGTCGGTCGTTCTTGTCTGGCAAGTAGATCTGGTCAAATATGGCTGCCATTGACTATGTGACAGGGTTCTCCTTAATGCCATTATTATTGCTCATCTTTGAAAAATAACTAACTTTATGGAATGGAAGGTACGTGTAGAAAAATATAACACCACTATCGAACATATCTTGCTACTGGAAAGACAGGAACTGGGGCCTATTTTGATGAGTCACCTCAATATAATTAAAAGTAATGTTACTTCTACATTTCGAAAAAAATATATATCATATATTTTATTCATTTACTATAATAAAATTATGAGAAGTGCTGCATGTACACCCCTAAAAGGGGTGTGCATCATACACCCCCACCCATCTATAGTGGGGGTGTTTTTTAGGGTCACATGAAGTGACCCCTCATCACACCCCCACCATGGATGGGTGGGGGTGTGAGATGTACACCCCCTTTGGGGGTGTACATGTAGTATTTTCCTAAAATTATACTATAATGATGCTTTTAATTATTTTTAAAAATTTTATAAAAATACTGCTTAAAAAAATACCGACACTTGTTATTAGTGTCGCTATATATGTCGTTGCTAGGGTGTATAGAGACACATTATTATAATATGTTCCAAAAATATATCTATATAACCTAATTTTATATATAGATAGACTATAAATGAAACACTTATAAAAAGTGTCACAAATATGTGTCTCTATAATCTAATTTTGTTGTAGTGATTCAATAGATAGTATGACTTTAGAAATCACTTGAAATGATTTTTTATTACACCTCACACATTGAATAAGTGGAGGTGTAAAATGTACACCATCAAGGAATGTACACTTAATATTTTCCTATTATTAATGGCCTTAAAAGACTTTCTCAACCTATTTGCCAAGACTTTCTCAACCTATTTGCCAAAACAAGTATTCACTAAATCCTTTGATTCGGTGGTTCTGAGATAGGTTATTGTTTCAACAATTTGTGGTCTAAAATATGTTTGAAAGTATATAAGTAATAAAAATAATAGGCTAATTGGATAGCAATTGAGCTGCCCACTTAGACTATACGTTGGTTCAGATATAGACTAGTAGGAATAAGATTAATTTTATGTTTGGATAAAAATTAAATTATTTTTGAGAATAAGAAAAATAATATTTGGATAGTTAAATTAGAATAGTAAAAATAAAAATAATTATAATTTTAAAATAATAATATTAATTAAATAATATTTTAACTTAATTAACTATTGCTCGGTAATACTAAATATTAATTAATAAAATAATTAACAATAATAAGTATTATTAATAAATAATTTAATTAACTACAAATAATTTAATAAATTAAAAATTAATTAGTTAATTATCTAATAGTTAGATAATTAGTTAATAAAATAATTAGATTAGTCAAAATATTAAATTAATTAAGGAGTTAATACAATAATTAAAATTATACTAGTCTAGGAACCTGCGCTATGCACGGGTATAAGTTATAGTAAAAAAGTATGAATTAAATAAGTAAATAAAAAATATTAAAAAGAAATAGTAAAAAATAATTATATTTTATTGGCTAATTAATAATATAAAAAGTATGGCTAAATTACAGAAAACCTTCTTATAATATTCCGTTTTTTCACTTTACCTATTTTTAAAAAAATCTACATTTTGCCCCCTCGTAATTACGTAATTATCTTTAGGGGGCAACGGGGTTAACAGAACAGGCGAAATAACGATAATGCCCTTATCCCTGTCCACAGAACAGGCGTCTTCCCATTGCCGCCTCTCTCCTCCGACTCTTTCTTTCTCTTTCTAACGCGGCCACACTTTTTCTAATAGCCCGAGACCCGAACTCCTCCGTCCACAGTGTCACGCCCCGGCGTCGAAACTGCGACCCGGGCTCGCCAACAGATCCGCCACCTATACGGAAAACTCCGCATAGGCGAAGCGTCGACTACTCTACAAGTCAGATCTATAGCTAAACATGTATCAGAGCTGAATAAGAATAAGTAGCTACAGAATCATAAACTGAACATCTGAAATACATAATCCCAAAATACATAGTCATCTCCCACTATGAACATGATACAATAAATCTCTCAGACTGTCCGTACAAAATAAAATCTCATATACAGGTTACATCTACCTCTAACTCTCAAATAAGCTGGTAAGGAACTATTCGGCCACGCCCATACCTCGATCTGCTGCCTTCGCTCGAACTGAAGCCGGAACAGCTACCTCAGAAATACCTGTCACCACAGCGGGTGTGAGAACTACACCATCACGTAGTTCTCAGTGGGTACCGTCTCCAACTCTACGGTCTGCCCACTATGTCTATTAGAGGCATAAGATAACAGGGAATTAATGTTGTAAATAAGAATAGCTCAGCTGGAAAGAAATCTACAGCTAACATGCCCCTAGCTACTATGCTCAAAGGAATAACACTCAACTATGAACATGCTATGTATCCACTCGCTCACGAGGTGCTCACATCAACCCAATCTCTCTGACTGCCAAATCTGGTCCAGTCCAGCCTGCGCCCCCTAGTGTATCAACTAGGGCCCCTAATGTACCAACTAGGGTGTCCAATCAAACTATCACAATATCACGCAAAGCAGCCTCATCAGGCGTATCATCATCAAGTAGCCTCATCAGGCGCATCATCATCATCGCATCCGGAGCGGCTCTCGAGGGGAGCGACCCCACCGAGGAATAAGCGTGTCTCATCTGGCTCAATAAGCGGCATCTGCAGGCAATAATCCAAATCTACGATCAATCAGATCGACAATGTCCAGCTTACAATACTAACTTACTGACTGGAGATACTCAACAATTGGGATCACAGTCAACCAAAACGGCTCCCAGAATAAGAATCCACTCAATCCAATAAAAGAAACTGGCTGGAGATACTCAACAGTTGGGAACACCGTCAACCCAAACGGCTCCCAACACAAGAATCCTACTCGATCCACTATAGCTCACTGGCTGGAGATACTCCACAGCCATACCAATGAAAGGTCCTAGAACCCTGAAAGACTAATACCTACAACCCCAATCAAACAAGAATAGGTTATAGGCATAGCCCTCCGTTGTTCTTGACCCGAGGAAGAAACAATCCTTGGAACCCAGATCACTCAACCTTCCTGGGTGAGTAGCTTTGTAAGAAATGGTGATCTTTATTATTAAATACTATTTCCACTCAAACCCTCTCGGGGTGAGGATAAAATAGCTCACTTTTTTAGAAAACCATATTGATCTGAGAAAACCACTTTTACAGATCTTAGTTCTTATGAAAATCAGTTAAAAGTAAGTTTATTTTTCCGAACTCCGAAGGGCTAGTGCCTTCGTCTTAATCAAACGATAACAGACTCTGGCGACCCCTAGAAATTTGGAAGGAAAAATAGCAGTTTACTAAAATCATGAGTGTCCAAAAATATTCTGGGTTCAAGGTCTTGACATCACAAGCACACCACGGCCACAGCATCGGTGGCGTCAACAAATCGGAAAGTTTCCGACTACACGGTACCACCGTTCCCTCGAACGGCTCCCAAAACTGGCACAACATTGGCGACAGCTACCAGACTCCGCTCGGCCCCCGGGCACGAGTGCGACATGCATCCCACACTATCCCGACTACTCGGCCCACTACACGAGCGAGGAAAAGCTCTATGTCCAAGAAAAAAGAATGCGAGGAATGGAAACTAGAATATACAAGACTCTAGCCTCAAAAGAGTTTTCTAGCAGTCTGGTTAAATACATGCAATCATATGTCGGTGCTAGTCAAATCTCATAACTCATCATGCTACAACAATAATAGCACCTATTCTAGTATGCGAAAATGCTACAATACTAGAATTAGGGGGAAGTCTGCAGACTTGGAGGAAAATCCAACCCACCTGGATGCGCGCGTCGGTCCAGATTCCAAAAGAGATGAAATTTAACATGCGTGATCCTCAGGTTCTCACGATTCCGACGCACCAAAAATCATCAGAAAACTCCTCCCGGTTGCTGAGATATAAGCCGAACATCGCGATAAGATCAAACAGTAATTTCATGCACATCTGTCCATAAAACAGGAAATTACCTCTTGCGAGATGTCCTCCAAAAATTTCAAAGAAAATACGGTTGCGATCATCGCGAAGTGTAGATAGAAATCGAGTCCTTAAACTCCCAGTTTCGGCAGCCGTAGCCCGAGAAATTGCAAGATTACTCCTCCGCTGTCCAGAAAAAGTGTCGCAGAAAAAAGGGGGTCTAAAGATACTGCATGAACTCCATAAAAACTCAAAACGGAGCAGCGGTCCGGTGGTATGGTCCAGTCCGGTCGTATGGGCAGATACGCTGGTTGAACAGCGGTTCACCTCAGAAGGGCCGGTCCGGTGGTATGGGCCGATCATGACGAAGACCCAAAAACGTCGGCAGCAACGAGCGCAGGGCGACGCGATGAGGAAAGCGGCGGCGGCCCTAGGACCGCGGCCGAACCCGACCGGGGTGCGGCCCATGCGTTAGCCGTTGTTTCGGCCAATGCGAAAATACCAATTCCTAGATATTGAATTAGCCAGTTATTTCCAATTCCTAACCCAAAGTTTTTTTTTTTTATTAGGAAGAACAAGAGAAGGAAAAATCACTTGTGGGACTGTCGCGGTTGAGGTTGTTTTCTTTTTCTTCTTCTGTTTGGAGATTAGGTGTCACGCCCCGGCGTCAAAACTGCGACCCGGGCCCGCCAACAGATCCGCTGCGCATACGGGAAGCCCGTACAGACGAAACGACTAACCTGCAAAAGATCAAACTACACTATACAGATATCTGAGCGAAAAAGTAAACTACTAAAATAAATATATACAACTCCTCAAATAGTACATGACAGGTCCTCACAATACATAAGTCTCTCCAAAAATAAAACTCTCAAAATTAAAAAGTACATGATACATCCCAAAATCACTGACAGTACTAGTACATCATCAAAAGGGGTACATCTACTCTCTCTGGAAGAAGACTGGTAGGGATCTAGCTCGCGACTCCCTTACCTCGGCCTGAAGGATCAGCAACAGGAGTAGCAGGAACTGAAGTAGAGGTCCATAGGGAAGTCACTAACCATGGGTGTGCGAACTACACCGTCACATAGTTCTCAGTGGGTACCGCCAATAAGCCCGACGGTCTGCCCACTAAGTTTACTAGAGGTATAAGGTAACAAATGCAGTACTGAAAGGAAAGGGGCTAGAAAATAACTCTACAGCTACTATGCTTCTATCTAAATGCTCAAGGGTGGTACAGATGGAAACATGATGCATCAACTATCTCTCAATAATACAATCACCCAATCTACACTGACTGCTACATAGGGTCCAGTCAAACCTGCGCCCACCTACTGCCATTACATCTACGGAAGACTGGGCTTATGTAGGGCGTCCGTGACTGCCAAAAAAGGGCCTAACCAGAGAGACTGCATCGACAAGTCGCGATAGCAAAGTAACAGGCCCAGCTCCAGAGCGGCACTCGAGCGGCGCGACCCCACCGAGGAAAGTATCCGTGCATCTTTGTCGAGCTCAATGCGGCTCATGTAGGCTATAGTCCAAATCCACGATCAACAAGATTGACAGTAACCAACATTACATCTCTCACTCACTGGCTGGAAATCCACACAGTCGGGACCCACCGTCGACTCAGACGGCTCCGAGAACAAATACTGATCTAAACATAGCTACCAGACTCCACTTGGCCCCCAAGCACGAGTGTAACATGCATCCCACGACAACCCGACCACTCTGCCCACTACCCGGGCGAGAAAACTCTAAGTCCAGAAGACAAAAATAAAATGTGGGAGTGTCTAAAGCATAGATAAACTAGCCCAAGTTGGAGTTTTCTACTAGTATGGTTGGCATGCATCATATGACAGGGTGCTAGGTTAAGTTCCAATGATAGCATTTAATTTAACATAATAAGGAAGCAATAAACAATATGATCATAATAGCAACACAAGGAGTATCAACTCTCTCTCTCTCTAACATGCTTCCTAACGCATCTCACAATCATGCATGTTCACTACACATAGAATTAATGAACCGTCCACAGGTTTTGAAGATGAGGCAACCCACCGAAAGTGCGTGTCGATCCAAAGTCCAAATTGGCTGCAACTGAACGGGGACAATCCTCGAATTCCCACAATTCCAGCGGGCCCAAAAATATCAGAAAACTCCTCCTGGGTACAAAGATATGGTCCAAACATTGCAATAAGTCAAAATTGCCACAAACACATGCTGCTGTACAAACAGTCCAGAAAATGCTTAAATACCACCTGCGAGATAATCTCCAAAAATTCCAATAAAAATACGACGGCGATCCTCGCGAAGAGTAGATGTCGATCGAGTCCTCATATGTCGAAATACGATACTCGAGCGTAGAGATAAATATCCGACAAGCTGTGCTGCCCAAGAAAATCACCAGCAACTCACTACACCAAAATGTGCTTGTAGAGGCGGTTCTTAGTTATTGTAGCGGTGGTTTAAACCGCCTCTACAAGATCTAGAGGCGGTTCTAATGACCGCCTCTGGACCGCCGGCGTAGACGCCGCCTCTACGTTGTAGAGGCGGTTTGGGGGACCGCCGGGGAATACTAGAGACGGTTCTCTAGTGGCGGTTTGGACCACCGCATCAAAATTTTTATTTATATATATATAATTTCGTAATAACATAAAGGCGGTTTAAACCGCCTCTACAGATTGACAAAATCTCATTATAAAGAGACGGTTTGAACCGCCTCTACGTAAAAAATAAAATAAAAATTTATATTTAATAATTATTTTAAACCGCATTTATACACATAACATTTCAGATTCGATGACAATCATACAAAATTTATCATTTAATTTCAAACATACACTAACAATACAAGAAACAAAACAATTCTCAACAAACAGTAAAAAATATCATCAAGACTTCATAATTTAAGAAAACATACCAACCAAAACACATATCATATCGTTCAATAAGTATCATAGAGAGTAGTAATGTCGTAATCAAAAAAGTATCATAGTTTGTCAACATTTGAGTTGTCAATCATTCACAAAAATTTAAATTGCATTTCAATGTCCTTCATTTGTGGCGTCGGGCTCGTGACTTGCATTCGATGAAAAATTATTTGGAGAAAATGCTCCAACCATATTTGTTTTGTCCCCCGCAACCTAAAAAAAAATCAAACATTATAAAATTATTAGTTATATGACAACCCAATTTATATATATATATATATATATATATATATATATATATATATATATATATATATATATATATATATATATATATATATATATATATATATATATATATATATAATAACTTGCGATTAATTTAACATACCTGTAATAAATTTGTTTTTAGCTGAGCCATTTCCTCTCGCATCTCGCGCATTTCTTCTTTGAGCTTTTTTACTTCCTCTGATTGACTTTCTCTTGATTCATTTATTGTAGGTGAATTTATAGCAACTGTTGATGAATACTTCTTCAGTATTGTGTCTGCATATTAACATTCTTACCGTAGGTCACAATCCCAGGAGAATAATATAATTTCTTTGAATAAATCAAGACATTTAACTCCCAAACTGTACTAACTAGTCTACCTGCATACTTGAAGAAAAATGAGGAGAGAATGCCTTGTGCTGCATTGTTGCATATAAGAAACATTGTAGCCTTTGAGTGGCCTTCAAGGATGTCAAAGCTGCCGCGCCCTGAAGCATCAAGATGCAAAACCAAAAAATTACCACGAGATGCATTTCAATTTTGAGCAAATTTGCATAAAAGCATCTAAATTCAAATGACTTAATGAAAGGTTAGCCAAGTATGATGAGAAAAGGGCATAAAAAAAAAATAATGGGACTATTTTTGTTTTATCGGTTGAGTATAATTGACATGATCAACTAGACACCTATGAATACATTTACTCAAATCGTATCAAAATTTAGGTTGAGACAACCAGGTCGGAAGTTCTCAAATTGATTGACAACCTGGATCAACCGATCAACCTTTCACCCTAAGACAAAATTTTAACTCAACCTTGAAAACTAGGGCTATGAAAATGTCTAACAACCAAGAACAACAACTTGCTCCTTGGTCCTTGAGCACACTCATGAGCTATACTCTAAGTAGGCCCAATTCCATGCCTCTTTATTATCTAATTAATGAAACTGCCTGAAAATCTCTAAGCAATTAATAGTATATATTGATAGTCCAAGTAATGATAATCAGTAGTACGCAAAGGCCAAGTCTCTTATCTTTTAAACAGACACATTTATAACCAGAAGTCGTTCAAACTACAATTCGAGGATAATGATGTTTGACACAGATATTGCTTTAAACTGAACGAAAAAATCAAAACTACCCTGTAGAAGATTAAGTGATACATTGAAAATCTATATGTTTAAACTTTAGAGGCTGCAGAAGTAAGACGGAGGGTTTAGTGGCAATTAAGTTTCCTTGATTATTACCTTTGAAGACAGCAGTTCCAAGAATAGCAAGAAAATTGAATATAGCACCATAGCCATACAAAAATAAGTTCTGCAGATGGAAAAGCAAACAATAATGAGTTAAAATGCATCTGAAACGAAGTATACATCATATACGACTACAAAATACAAAATATCACAAATCACACCAAGAAAAAGGAGCTTAATGCACGTACGAGATTGCAAAGTATCGATAAACATGCAGTCAGCTGAATTCTGGAGCTAGAAAAGTTACCTGAAGATATATGCTTGTCTCAAATTGGCTTTTCAGAGCATACTCTATAAAAACTGAAGCCATTGAGGGAACTGTTACCTGAAAAAAATTTTGGCCAACAAGTGAAAAATGTAATTAATACAAGATCAGGATTAAAAGGACTTCTATTTTTCCTTAACATGAGCTATTTTACTCACTCAATAACTAATAGAATATCTCGTTATAAATCCATTTTCATTTATAAGACTAACGGAGAGTATAGTACAGCACAGGTTTCGAAAAGAAGACTAGCTTGCATTTGATCAAACTTTCAGTTAATCTATTTATTGAGAAGAAATATTTAGAATAAGAAAAATGACATTTTAGAATAAGAAAAACAAGACTTACAAAAATGAGTGTATATAGGTAGGCACCCGCTGCCACAAGAAGACCGAGTGCAGTGGTACCTTCGGGCAGTGACTTAAGCTGATTGACACTGATTCCGATAAGCAACAAAGCATGGGCCTCCCACTGCTCAAAAAAAAAAGCTACTATATATGTACTATATATGTTCTAGGTAGGCCAAGTGGTGTTGTTCTATTCATGAAATCCATAACGTTAAGGAATCAATTAAGCATAAGACTTCATCTGGTCCTATATATTGTGCGTTTTGTGACAGTGATTGTTCATCCTATCGCCTAATTTGTCAAGATTTGAAAAATTGCTGCGGCAGCTAATATGAAAATTTGTGATGAGAAAGCATGTACCAACGGATTAATTGTATCCCATTATCAATGGCAGTGCTGTGCTTTGCTGACCCTTATCTTACGTCTGAATAAATTCTTACTGTATGACTAAGACAAATCCGCCCTATTATGAAATGAATCTTAAAGTCAATTTAATGGACTTGTAACATAGAAAAGGTGCTTGCTTTGGATAAGAGAGGATAAATAAAAGATAGGGATACAATGCTTAATACTTTCTGAAAGTAGGACTTGAACATTTATTAAAGTCAATTCAAGCCAAACTTTAAAGTCAGTAGGTTTAAGTCTAATGGTTTACAGGGATCTTCACTTCCATCACAGTAGCATAAGATTAATGAGGGCGACGGAGTTTCAAGAGTCTATTACACAAAAGAGAAATTAATAAAAAATTGTGAAAAATGAAAATTTTCCTCACCTTCAATAGCTAGGGTTTTCAACATGTCTAACATGAAAATTAGAATTATTAAACAATATGAATGACTATATAAAGAAAAGTCTTGCTTGAGATAGTTGAATGGAAATAATTACCAACAAAAGGGTAGAATACCTGGACTTCAATATTACTCTTATAGGGCTTAACGGCGATGAGGAGAGGGAGAGGGAGGGGCGGCGGCGGAGGAGGGCGGGGGCCGAGAAGGCAGTACTTGTCGGTGCTCTACGGCGGGGCCGGAGCTCGGCCTCTGCGTTGCCGGGTCGCGGAGGCCGAGGAGGCAGAGGTGGGGCCGTGCCCTGCTGCGGCGCCGGAGTGCCGCTGGAGCTTGGCCTCTGCGTCGCCGGGTCGCGGAGGAGGAGGAACGCCAGAGGGGAGAGTGTGTGGGTGGGCCGCCACGCCCTGCGAGGAGCCGTCGAGGAGGAGGAACGCGAGAGGCGGAGAGTGGGTGGGTGGGCCGCTGCGCCTTGCGAGGAGCTGCCGAGGAAGAGGAACGCGAGAGGGAAGAGGCCGCCGCGCCCTCCGAGGAGCCGCTGAGGAGGAGGAACGTGAGAGGGGAGAGTGGGTGGGTGGGCCGCCGCGTCCTGCGAGGAGCCGCCGAGGAGGAGGAATGCGAGAGGGGAGAGTGGGTGGGTGGGAGAGGAGATGGTTTTGGGGGGAAATTAAATTTAGGGTTTTTTTTTTGGGGGGGGGGGGGGGGGGAAAGAAAAGAGGGGAAGATAAAATTAAATTTTAGAAAAAAAAAATGTTAACATGTAGAGGCGGTTGTGCCAAACCGTCTCTAAAATGGCTCTATGGTAAAATATAGAGGCGGTTGCAACAACCGGCTCTACGCAACCGCCTCTACATGCACTTTTTCCTGTAGTGACTATAAGGCTTTAAAGATGTACCAAGAACCCCTACAAAAACTCAAATCTGGGAGGAGTGAAAAATATAAAAAACGTAGATGTACCTCTCGTGAAACCGATGCCATGAAAATCGTCCAAAAATTCCTTTGGAGTAGCTCTGTGAACCTCGTGGACCGAAACGCGACGGAAAAGGGCTGCTGAAGAAAGAACGTCATACTACGCCAAATCGCCGAAGACGTCGATGCCGCGTCCTCCAAAAATTTCGAGACTCTTTCGCATGATGTAGCACAAGATGAGGAACAAAGTTGCTTCAGGGCTCTATCGCAGATGGGCTCGTGAAAAAGAGTAAAAGGCCCAAGAAAGGAGGCTATTTATAGGCCCTCACCAAAGAAATCCAAAAAAAACCACCTTATTGGGCTTTCGTGCCCAATTTTCGGGCGCCCGGGGGGTTTCGGGCGGCTATAGTGCCCAAACCCTCCCCCCGACCCGGCCCGCGACCAACGCCCAGATCGCCCAGCGCCCGACACGTGTCCCGAACAGCGGACAACGTGTGCGGGGCCGCTGGGGATCCATCGTGTGGCCCGACCGGGGTACGTGGGGTGGGTGGCGCCCGCCAATCGCCGGGCGCCACGTGGCGCCTCGCGTACGGCGGTCACCTGCCCCCGCCTGCTCCCCCTGATGCGTGGACTGCGCGCGTGAGCCGACCACTCATAGGCCGCCACGTGGCCCGCCCCGGTGCATGCGCCAGCCCGCGCGTCTCCGTGGACAGCGCTGCGTGAGCCCGCCAATCCGAGGCCACCGCGTGTCCCCCACACCCGGTCCATGCACCATCGCAATTCTCTGTGGACCGCGCCGCATGTGCCGACCAATCAGTGGCCGCCACGTGGCATTCGACCGGCCCACGGCTTCTCCCATGCACCAAAACATACAGAAAATTTTCGGGTGTCCCTTTTTGGGCATCCGGACTCAGAAAAACAAGAGTAAATAGTCGATTTTTGCCGTTTTTCCACGCTGAATCCAAATTTGGCCTCGGATTAGCCTGAAACCCTTTCTATAGTCTGATGAAAACAGCCGGAAGGCAGGCTCAATCCAGAAGCTTCACAGAGTCCGTCCAACGCATCCATTTGACGCGTTGCGGGTCCGATACACCACTAATAGGTGTTCCGCACCGTAGGTCATGGAAAAAGTTGCACGGGGATCGAGGCTACTACATTAGGTAAGTTATATTGTATCCCCTTGTAATATTTTTTTCTATTCTTAGCTTTTCTTAAGATTTTAGTTTGATTATCACTAGTTATTGTTATCATTAAGTTAATCGTTTACTTCATATTACTAACAATATATTTGAATATTTTTGTACTTTAGTATAATTAATAATTTTTTAATTGTTTGATACTTTTTTAGGTTGTGGATGGTAATATTAATTTGATTGACGCATTCTCTCCAAACCATCCATCATCAAATACACGTCATTAGCCTACAAGTGGAGGAAACCATCGAGCTATTTAAATTTTTACAAACTATTGAAAACTCAACTGTTGACTATCTTTAAAATTGTTTAAACTTTTTTTTTATTTAGTGTGTTGCAACTATTGGATGTATATTGAATGGAATTATGTTTTAGAACACTAGTTGAGAATTGGTTTACTTCAGAATTGGTTTAATTCTTGTATTGTTAGTATATTTTGTTGATTAAATGTTAAATTATCTTTATTATTGTTTCGATTTTGGTGAGAAATAAAATATTTGATTTATCTTAATATTTAAGATAATATAATTATCAATAAATTTATATTGATTGAGACACAACAAATTCACGACATATGTAACACCTTCTCCACCCATTTGAGTTCCAGCACTGAAACACTCTGACTTTCTTATTTCTTAAATTGTCAAAAATATTTAGAAACTATGTGCGTAAGGAGGTCTAACCTAACCAAATGTTAGACTAAAACTTAATATTCCTGTCATCTCCTAGTTTGTAGGTTATACTGCATTTCAACACGTCTCAGCAATGCAACACGCTCCACCACTACGAATGAGGTTTGAAGGCTCTTCCGTCATGTAACGGCCTTCTTCTGATGTAGTGAAGGGTCCTAACCAACTTGTTCCAGTGCAATTTTGGTTCATTGAAGAAGCGCCACCACCACTTAGTTAAGGGCATCATGTTCATCGATTCCATATCCTTGATACCTAATCCTTCTTCTTTCTTACTTTGTGTCTTAGGCTATTATTAGCCGATGATAGAATCGACCAATTTACTACATTGAATGAAGTTCAATAAGCATTAAAAAAATATAGATAGGTCCTAAAGAAAAACTTTCATGAAGGTTAGTGTAGTAAGGAGGGAGCAATTTACTCTATAGATAATTCCATAGATCAACGCATATTGATTGCACTTGTTTCTTTCTTTTCTTCTTCATCATTATATATTATTTTTAAAAAAATATAAATTTTATCAGAAAGTGGCATACACATGCATGAAGATATATCCCTCCACTAAGTTATTAGCCATGAAATGCTCTAAACATTAATAATTGAGTTGCTCCACACAACAACAAACTTAACATTGAGTAACTGAAGTAAGAAATTATCTCCCTTATATTATTTGTCTGAATCCAAACAGTCTTCCTGCTCGGAAATGATCGATAATTCTGTTGAAGCGTATTGCATGGAAGACTGTCTTGCAGAGGTCGGCTGCGAGAATGAAAAGAAAGGTCTTGGCGGCATTTGCATGTTATCCGTATCCCGTTCCAACATCTCTACAACTTTGTCCATAGAAGGGCGATTTGACGATTTCATTTGAATGCACCATAACCCTACTTTACATAGCTTTCTTTCTACTTCATGAATCTCAATATTGTTATCTATTTCAATGATCCCATCGTTTTGTATAAGTTGATCATAGATCCAAGAAGGATAGTAAACTTGGCTTGTATTTTCCATTGTTCGGTCCACATTTCTTCTACCTCCCGCCATCTCCAATAATAGCATTCCAAAACTATAGACATCAGATTTGTCAGATATAGTCCCAAAGTTTCTCGATACCAATTCGGGAGCAATATATCCAATGGTTCCTCGTGCTGCACTAAGAGAAACAAGACTATAATCCTTTGGGTACAACTTCGCGAGTCCGAAATCTGAAACTTTTGGGTTGAAATGGTGGTCTAGGAGAATATTATGCGGTTTGATGTCGAAATGTAAAATCTGCATGTCGCATCCTCGATGCAAGTAATCAATACCATGAGCCACCCCAAGTGCTATTTCATTGAGCTTATCCCAGGAAAAGGGCCTACAACTAGTTCCTCTTGCTGAGAAGATATACTTGTCTAATGATCCCTTAGGCATGTACTCGTAAACTAGAGCCCTCTTTGATCCCTCAGAGCAAAAACCAGCAAGCCGCACTATATTTACATGGTGAATCCTACCAATTGTTGAGACCTCATTGATGAATTCTTCTCCATTGAATTGAGAATTTCCCAGCATCTTGATGGCAACATGTTGGCCACTTAATAGTGTACCTCTAAAGACCGACCCAAATCCTCCTTGTCCTAACTTCTCTCTAAAGTGGCCCGTGATCGCAATGATATCAGTGTAGGAATATCTCATAGGTGAGAACATTTGCTGATCTCGGAGAAACTTTTCTACAATGTCGATGGACACATGACTGCTCCAAAAGTTATAAGCTAGTAAAATGAGAAGCGAAATAGGTGCAAAAACGAACCTCCCTAACATCAATAATACTGAAAAAAAAAATCACATATATAGGTTAGTTGATTAGAGAGGAGCAAAAAAAAGAGAAGGTTTTCCACATGTCACTTAATCATTTTGTAGGTTTACCTAGTAAAAGCTGCACAATCTCTATTACAACAACCACGGCGACCGCATAGCGAAAATAGTGATTGCTGCTGTATATATCGTTCATACATTGTAAGAAATAGACCTCGCTATTTACCAAGGAGTATGGCATGGAGAGAAGCCCTTTGCTGTTCGTCAAATTGGCAAACGTACTGCAAAATATGCCATTATGATATATGCTAGTTTCATGTGGAATGAAAACTAATTATCTATATTTTAAGATAGCTTGTTTTTGTTTTCCTTCTTGAAGACGGAATTTGAACTCTAAGGCCTCGTTTGGATAGGGGGATAAGGGGGGAATACCCCCCTTATCCCCAAATCCATACCCAAACGGGTATGGATTTTTGGGGAATCCGGGTTCTGGCCATCGGGAATTAACAGGTATGGATAGGGGGATTTGGGTTCTGGGTGCAAGCTGGAATTGGGTGGAATTGAAAATCGGCACAGGGATCGAGGAGGGATTTTTTCTTCTTCCCCATCCCGTGAGCTTCCCAATCTTGCCCTCCATCTCCTCCGATCTCGATCTCCTTCTTCTCCCATCTCCCCTCTGCGCCCCTCTCCGCGCCCCTCTCCGGCCATCTCCGCGCCCCTCTCCGGCCATCTACGCGCCCCTCTGCGGCCATCTACGGGCCCCTCCATCTCCTCCGATCTCCTTCCTCCTCCTCCGCCGCCGCCGCCCGCCGCCGTACCACCCTCGCCTCCTCGAAGGCCGAGCTCGCGCTCGCCGACTTCTTCATCCTCCCGGCCCCCTCCTCCGCCTCCTGAGGCCGCGACTCCGACCGGCTCCGCCCGAAGTGGTGGCGCTCCTCCGCCTCCTCCTCCGCCTCCTCCTCCGCCTCCGCCGCCGCGTCCGATAGGTTCGCCGTGGTCGGATCGGGGGCTGGCTCCGCCGCGTGCGCGGCGGCGTAGGAGGTGGTGGTGGTGTAGTCGAGGGGGAAGTCGCCGGAGCGGAAGCGGTAGAGGCCGAAGGAGCGGAGGCGCTCGAGCATGGAGGAGGAGGAGGCGCGCGAGAGATGGCGCGGGTCCCCCTCGGCGGCGGAGTCGTCTGCGGGGCAGTCGCGGTGGCGGTGGGCGCGGGAGGTGACGGTGATGGTCCCTATCACGATGTTGAGGAGCACGAAGAGGACGGTGGGGCTGAACCACCCCCTCAACAACGCCCAGATCCAACCACACGCGTCCTCCATCATCATCGTCATGCGCACAGAGAAATTAAGAGACAGAGAGAGACAGAGAAATTAAGAGAAATAGTAAGAAGAGAAGAGAAAATATATAGAGGAAGTGATGGAGTGAAAGGAGGAGGTGATCGATGATCTGAGTATGGATAGAACGAGCTGTGGTGATTATATATTTATATATTTATGGCAGGAGAGCTGGAGAGGTCACCAATTTAACAATCATCAATCTTTAATATGTAATTTTCTATAATTTTTTAGAAATTTTTATTTATTTATTATATATTTTTAATTATTTTTTACAATTTTAAATAATATTTTAAATTATTTTTGGTTGATTAATATAATAAATTATTTTATTTATATAATAAATTATTTTTATTTATAAAGGGCAAAATAGTCAATACACAAATTTATTTTTATTTATTTATTATATATTTTTAATTATTTTTTAAAATTTTAAATAATATTTTAAATTATTTTAGGTTGATTAATATAATAAATTATTTTATTTATATAATTAATTATTTTTATTTATAAAGGGCAAAATAGTCAATATACAAATTTATCACTTATCAATTCTTCTTATTCCTCTATACTCAACCAAACACAATTTTTACCAATTCTTCCTATTCTCCTTATCCCTATATAATTTACCAAACACATTTTACCTTAATTCCGGTATAACTCATAAAACGAACCAAACGCAAATTTACTCCAATTCCTGCTAATACCAGAATCTGTACCTATCCCCGGTATAACAAAATTTTTCTAATCCCCGACCCAAACGCTACCTAAAAGAAAACGAACCTATGTCTGATTCAGTAGTTGTTACAATTACGTACATAAAAAAATCAAGCTGTTAACCAAGAACAAGACAAAGAATATAATGACTTGAAATTTAAAGACCTCGTTTGGTTCGGAAATAAAATGAGGATAACGAAAGTTATCTCCGATATTTTATCAAACGGGATACTTTTTTTAACATAATATTTTATCCCGGTCAAACCTCACTATTTCCGATTATTTCGAAATATCATTTTGGTGGAATAGTGCTATTCTAAATTTAGGAGCAATGACTTTTTTATATAACTTAGTTGCTCTATATTAAATATTTGGCAAATATAGCTTCTTAACCTTTGAAAAACTATCTTATAACTGAGAATTTTTCTTTTAAACTCCACAGTAAATTTGAAATTGCATGAAGGTTTGGTAGCAATACTAGGTGAACTCTAATAATATATATATATATATATATATATATATATATATATATATATATATATATATATATATAGAGAGAGAGAGAGAGAGAGAGAGAGAGAGAGAGAGTTTGGCTACTATGCTATATATCAATAGCACAAAATATTTGGTGCTACCAAGTTTTCCACCCATAAATCTACCCCTTCAATTATTTTCACCTCTTAGATAACCACCCACTAAACTCAAATAGTCCACTATCATTTTAACCACACATCTTCTTGTTCAATAGTTAAAAATTTAATAACATCAAAAATTTAGTTCTATCGATAGTATAGTAATCTAGTTATACGTGGGTAGTGTTTCGTACCTTTTTGCTTCTTTCAAGCATACACCAATTAGTACAGATTCTGGTCGACCGCCTACGTTCCACGAAAGCATGAATCCCCCCTTTAAGAGCTCAAAAATACCAGTGGCGTTCAGATTCATGACATCACCGTCAGGCATAGGAATCGAGGCCAGAAATCCACATGAGGGCTCAATCAAATCCACACTCGTGTAGTCGGAATTAGAAACTACTGCATACACAAACGAGTCGTTGTTACTGCTTAGGCAAGGCACGCGCTTGTACGTGTCGTCGTGGAATATTGGCCTCGTGCAATTCACAAAGAGAGCCCAATATCTTCCAGTGAAGTAATACAAATCTGAAAAATCAGGTGGTGGAGATTGGAGAGGAAGAAGGCAATATTTATCATCATTTACATAGACCGGATCGACGAGACTAATAGTCATGTTTGTGTACGAGATGTTGGTTACGTAGTACTTTGCCGACCCCAACTCCAGCATAGGTTTGCCGCCGTCGACGCAGAGAATCTCGTAGCTTTTGGATCCGCATCGCGGCCGATCGCTCTTCAAACGGAAAGGATAGCTGATGTCGTGGAGATGCCCGCACGACGAAGAACAACTGACATGATTCTTGCGACCTTCTGCGACTCCAGCACAAGTGAGGAGGAGAAGGAGACATGCTATCACAAAACAAGATTTCGACGGAGAGGCCAAACTGTGGAAGAGAGAGCCTTTCCACATAATTGCTCTTGTAGCGTTCTAAGTTGTTTGATGTTCTTATAATACAATTTTTACCTCTCCACTTTAATGTGGCGAGGGTCCATTCTTAAAAAAAATTAAGAATGTGACATAAAAGATGTAACAGCATTAATTACTTAGTCACAACTATAAAGTTGAAATGTGTATTAAAAAATTGTACGGTGAATACTAGTGGGGAAGGAATATTGACTAATTGACTTCCGACTTGTCTTAATTAGTGATCAAGGGCCATGTGGCATCAGTCAAATTTGTCACGCTTTGCTTAATTTGCAAAAAAAAAAAAAAAAAAAAAAAAAAAAAAAAAAAAAAATCACAAGGTAAGGCTCCTAATATTGCTGTTTCTTTTTTTTTTTTAAAAAAATAATTAATTAATTAAAATATGAGAAGATTCTAGATTTCTAATTTTGAAATCTCAAGTATCAATCATTAAACTCTTAATATATCAATTGTTGCTTTATATATAATTGTTGATCATCAATTTAAATTGGAGAATAATATATGATGACTATTTTAATTGTACTAAGTATAACGAAAGTAAAGTGTTATCTGATATTAAGGGTGTGTTTTGTTGACGCTATAACAGTGAAAATTATTTTTTTGTGTATTTTTATAATAATAAAAAAAATTCGAAAACTATTTTTATTGATTTAAGAAAAATAGCGTGTTTTTATTTTTCGCTAAAAATCGGTGGAAAACGAAAATTCAAACTCCGAAAAACTTTCTTCATTTATTTTTTTTTTACCGAACTAAATAAATATATATTTTTTTCTTTCAACCAAACATATAAAATTTGAATCCATCCTTTATCTTTACATATTTAATTAGTATATTTCATATAATTCTTATAATTGTAAATTTATTATCATAAGTAATTAACATAAATTATAAAATTAAAGTGTCGTTGGTTTACTTAAATCAAATAAAATTTTAAAAGATTAAATAATCCATTCAAAATAATTCATAATTGATATAAAACTGGTATATATAAATATACACCCCTTTAGGGGTGTATATCTTACACCCCACCACATCATGGGTGGGGTGAATTCTACTCGTCACTCGATGTGACGAGTGAAATAATACCCATTTCAGGATGAGGTGGGGTGTAGGAGTGTACACCCCTAAAGGGATGTACACCTAGCATCCCTCAGTTTTAGGGCTGTGCTAAATGCCCCGACTGGGCTGCACCTCGCCGGCCCGTGGCCCGACACGGTCGGCCTGCATCATGTGCGGGCCATGCCGATCCTCTGGGTCTGAACCTTGCTATTAGGCCGACCGACACAGCCCGATAACTTTTTTAAAATAATTATATATTATTTAATATTAAAAAATTAAAATTTCATATATATATATATATATATATATATATATATATATATATATATATATATATATATATATATATATATATATATACTTCCCAAGGAAAGGGTTGGTTTGAGAACCTTTTGTGACCCTCTTTAGTATTGGATAGAGCCATCATAGAAAATTTATTTTGTTTTAAAAAAAAAAAATTAACGGGCCATCATTAGCCCGACTCGGTCCAACATGGCCTGTGTTATTTGGCCGTCGGCCTGTGCCGAGTTGGTCCCCATCCCTTTGCGGCTAGAGTTAATGTGGGTTGTGCCGAAACAGTACGGCTTACATTACACCCCTAGTCCAGGGCATATATACCGAGAAGGTTAAATTAGTTTGTAAGAACACTTACATGTTAAAAAGTGGATTTCAAAGGATGCACACATATTGATCGTTTCTAGTGTAAGTGGCAAAACGTTTGATGGTTGATATTCGAGATCTCGAGTTCGAAATTTAGTTGTTTCATATTTTCAGTTAAGTTTATTTCAAAATAAACGAAACAGACAGCATGACAACTGAAATGACAATTGCATCCTTAAGTATTTATTCCTGGTTGGGTTGGTTTTTGGGTAGTCGAAAAATAACTTTGGATTTGGATCGGACTCAAATTTAGATCCAAAATAATTTAGGGCCTAATTGGGCTGATCATAACCAGCCCAAGTCCTGACCAACAAACCTATATGTGTATATTTTGCGTGTGTGAGGGCAGCACGCACAAACACATAAATAGCTACCATACATGCATTTAGGGTGGCAATTCAGCTGCTCATAGTATGCAAGCTAACTAGTTTGTGTTAGAATCGAAATGAATTTCAGATCGATCAGCTCATTTAATAAACGAGTTGAATACGAACTAAATTTTCAACTCAAAATTTTAACGGACTTAACACGAGCTGGGATAGGCTCAATATAGTTCGAATATATATATATATATATATATATAGAGAGAGAGAGAGAGAGAGAGAGAGAGAGAGAGAGTTCGGTTACTATGCTATCGATAGCACCAAGAATTTGGTGCTACCAAGTTTTCCACAATTAGATCAACTCCTTTGATCATTTCCAACTCTTAGATCATACTATTTAACCAACCAATCACTAAATCATAGGGGACCACTATCATTATAACCATACATTTCTTAATCTAATGGCTAAAATCTTAATAACACCAATGACTTTGTGCTATTGATACCATATATATATATATATATATATATATATATATATATATATATATATATAGGGTCCGGCTACTATACTTTTATGAGTAAAATTTTTTTGTACCCATAAATTTTTATCCCTTGGATGAAAGAATATGCGGTTAGAATTATAAGAGTCCCTAGGATTTATACTATTTTCCCAACAACCTAGTAAACCCTAGGGAGACCACTATCATCCTAACCGCACATTTCTTCATCTAAGGGTGAAAAAGATATGAGTATAAGGGTTTATACTCATAAGAGTATAGTAGCCCTATGCTATATATATATATATATATATATATATATATATATATATATATATATATATATATATATAGGCTAGAATACTATCGATAACACCAAGCCATTAGTGCTATCAAGTTTTTAATCGTTGGATTAAAAAATTTGCGGTTGAGATTATAGTGGTCCCCTAGGGTTTACTAGGTGGTTGGTTGAATAGTAAAAATCTTAGGGGGCCACTATAATTCCAACCGCATATATTTTCCTCCAACGGCTGAAAACTTGATAGCACCAATTGTTTGGTGCTATCGATAGTATTCTAGCCGGACTCTCTCTCTCTCTCTCTCTCTCTATATATATATATATATATATATATAAATATATATAATAGTTTTTTTTTTTTAGGTATCATTAACTAATTTAAAATTATTAAATTGATATATTATGAGAAAGAGGCCCATGACAGGAGGCCTGTTAGATTGCGCCGGGCTGGACCGGACCTGACCCGCTATATATTGAAATTCGGCCCAATTAAGCCCGACCCGATTAGGTCTACTCACTATTGAGAGGTGAAATACAAATTTCCCATGTTCCTCTTTATAACAGTTATACAATATAAGATATAAAAAATGGTAAAGAGTTTAACCAGAAACAACATAATAATTTCATATTTACATAATTTTCTTTGAAAGTCACAGACGTTAGCATTTGTTTCGATAACGAAGTTGCGGGATCACGAAGATTAGTCTTCTCGATTTCGTAAAAATTACAATTTTTGCTCTCCAACTTTTCGATTCTAAACAATCCCCAGTGCGGAGGTCGCACACGAAAAATAAAAAAAAAAAAACTATTTAAATAAATGTTCAAAATTCAAAAAAAGTTAAATTCAAATTTCATTTCCAAACTAAAAAAAAAAAAAAAAAAAAAAAAAAAAAAAAAAAAAAACCAGCACTGTGAACACACAACTATCTCGGGGGACGATATATAAAGTAGGGAGAGCACGCGAGATGTGAGCCGTTATCATGCTCTTCGCCGCCGTCTTAAGGGGCCGCGTACGCATGCGTCCCCGACTCTCCCCAACAACACCGTCTCCTCTACTCCCTCTCCGCTCCTCACTCCTCAGAAACCCTAACCCTAATAGGCCCCTCACCCTCCGAAACCCTAACCCTAGCGTTAACCCTAGCTCCCGCGGCGACATGAAGGGCGGGGTCTACGTCCCGCCCATCCCCCGCCTCCGCTCCGTCATCGCCTCAGCCAACGGCTCCCTCGCCGAGCCCCCCCGATCTGCCTCCGCCGCCGACTCCGACTGGCGCGACGGCGGCGGCCGGAGCGCCGAGCTCAACGTGCGCCGCCGCTCGCCCGGCGGCGCCGGCGACGCGTTCCCCTACTTCCGGCAGCAGAGCGCGCACTACTCGCGGTACGCGTACGACGACTGTTCCGACGATGATTCCGATCGGGATTGGGAGTGCTCCGCCGGATCCAACAAGGTCGGTTTCATCTCCACCGTATCCTTTTCGTTTCTTAGTTTTTAAGGAAGTTGCTTAGGAGTGCGAATATTTGATTCGGTATAGATGGATTGAAGCAAAATTTTTGAATTTGTACCACTTTCCAATCCGAATTTTTGGGACTTGATGGTGGTATACTTAAGTCGGGTGGGAAAAAGCATGACAATTTTTTGAAGTAATTGAACATTCGAAATAGTCTTCGAATTAGTTCCAATGTGATCCTCAAAATAGCTTGGTTAACGCCTAGCTTTTACTCGGTTCAAATTGGTTTGAATTTCATACATAAAAATGTCAGTTTTTACTATAACACTATATGCGAAATTTCAGTAAAATTTATTTATAGATCACCTAAATTGGTGATTCATACTGTTGGTTTTGATCAATACTATCAAACTATAACAAAAAATATTTAGTGAGTAGATGCCTCTTATGTATGGACCGCTCGCGGCAAAATGAACAAGATGTGAAGCATTTCTTTTACAAATTGTCTAATGAGGCACCCAACTAGAAAAATCTATGCAGTCTATGATGTTTTTTACTTTTCAAAACCCTTAATAGCAAAATGTATAGCATTTTGGTACTTTTGGAGCAATGACATTTGCTAACTCTTGTTTGGCTATTAAGATAATCCAGTTTCAATACACTCGAATTGGAGCTGGTTCTTATTGGTGGGTTTTTCAAATGTAACTTAGTCAGGAATGTAGGAAGTTTTAGCTCCGTCTCGAATTGTGCATTATGTGTGCAACTAAGAAGATATTCAGATCTGTAGTACTTATGAGAAGGTGTCGTGAAGCTTTGGTGGATATTAACTTGTGATGGCAAATGCTTTTGTATCTTATTGCCCACATCACGATTGATCTCATCACTTTATATAGATTTATCTTTTCACCAATTTTGATATGTATCGAGTTTGTTTTGTGATTTTTTTTTTTTCTTTTGATGATCCTATTAGGGTTCTTCCACTCTTGACAATGTTGATGAATGGAAGTGGAAGCTAAACATGCTTTTGCGAAATGAAAGTGAGCAAGAAGTGATATCTAGGGAGAGAAAGGACAGACGTGACTACGAACAACTTGCAGCATTAGCTGATAGGATGGGCTTGTACAGGTACCTTTGTGTTTTCCTTCTTTCCTCCAAAATTTAACATATAATCGTAATTTTCAGTAATTTATGTTCCTCATCTTGATAATTGTATGTTTGCCATTGCTTTCAGCCGCCAGTATTCGAAAGTGGTGGTTTTCAGTAAGGCGCCCCTTCCTAACTACAGATCGGATCTTGATGAGAAAAGACCACAAAGAGAGGTACGCCCAACCGACGATTAACTTTTTAATGTGATTTTCTACCATTTTTCTTTAGTGCCTGTTTGTTTGGCTTCTGGAATGATTTCTCCACTCTGGTAAGCATAATTAGGAGAAGCTTCAATCTAAGCTTCTACTTCTGTGCAAGAATAAGCTGTGGAAGGATAAAATAATGAGAATGTTGTTAGTGGTTTGACATCCAGATAGCAAATTGAGGAATTTGGGGATGGTGGAATATAATCTGTTTAATTGTTCTTGAGAAGCTCTTTTTATGTGGCATCTAAACTTTGTAGGTGTCTATACCTGGTGGGTTGCACAGAGAAGTTGATAGTTTGCTGAGAGAATACCTTGTCCGAAAGCACGCAAACCGTGGGTGCTTGTCTAGCGTTCCCTTCTCAAGGTCAAGCAGCTCCGACAGTTTTGCTACTGATGAAGGCCTTTTTGACCGCCCTGACCCTCAGACTTCTACTAGTGTTGTGATGGAGAAAATTCTACGAAGAAGAAGTTTGCAACTGCGTAATCAGCAACAGGCTTGGGAGGTTTGTCTGTGCTGGTCTTAGGCAATATCATCTTCGACAGGCTTACTATTGTCTATATTTATCTACCTAGTTGTATGGTCATAATGAATAGATTTAAAGATCCTTAGCGTGGAACCTACTATGTAGATAAAAGTCATATAGACTTCTAAATTCCCTGCTGTTCCAGTATTGTGGAGCAGTTTATATAATTGGCTTAGTTTTCTTCCGGCTGCCACCTATTAGTTCTACCTTTCTAAGCTGAGATGCCTGCCTTAGTTTTATATCTGCCTGGTAGAATTTTACATTTGGCAAGTTATTTTTGCTACATCCAGATGTTTCTTTGCCTTGGTCTATACTCTATCCAATGAGGTTGATCACGTAATTATTTACTGATCTATTGTGTGCAAGGATTTAAGTGCCATGGTACGGGATTGTACCGAAAACTTGTTAGCATGGTGCATGTTGGCCTGTGCCGATGCGTGCCGATCACAAAAAATACACGTGCGCTGGCACATAATGACATGAAATATTTATTTTCCTTAACAACAAAATATTCTAATTGCTTATTATGTATTTTTATCAAATCTTTTGAACTTTATTGAGAAAATTATTTACTAATTTAACGAAAAGAGAGTTTTGAGCTGTGTCATCGGCATAGGAGCTATATTGTGCTGATATCTTGTTGGCACAATATGATACGATAGATACGACTCTTGCCAATCAGTGTTTGAAAAGGCGTGAGACGCAAAACGGCGCAAAGGCCTTTTGGAGCTTAGGCGTGAGGAGCACCTTGAGGAGCATGCCTCAAGAAGGCGAGGCACACTTCTAATAAAAATAAAATACTCTTAACAAGTTTAGTTTAAATTGATATTTTACATTAAAATTTTTTTAAAATAGCCATACAAAAACAAAATAACCATGTTGCCATGTATAAATATTCTCAAACTAAAAAGAAAAAAATTATGTTTCAACTTTCAATTTAAAAAGGCTTGCTGCCATGTTGCCATTGGGGGAAGAGAGAACGACCAAGAAAAAAAAGAAAGAAAAGGTTCAAAATTTGAATTTTTTTTTATACCTTAACATTTTAAAATATATATTGAAAAAATTTAAGACCTGAAAATCCAAACCTTAGACTCATTAAATCTAAATATCACGAGGCGCGTCTGAGGTGCGCGCCTCATGCCCTGAGGCGCTGAGGCGCGCCTTTTCAAACACTGATGCCAATGGGTATTTAAATCCTTGATTGTGTGCTAAAATTGTCTAAATATGTCTTTGTTTCCTTGCCAATTTTATTTCCTGGAATGCTTGTGCTTAAGTAATTTTGGTCGTTTATTATGACCATAAAATGAGTGCGGGTGATTCTTGACAAGTTTTGTTCTTCTGTAGGAATCACCAGAAGGTCAAAAGATGCTACAATTTCGACGAAGTCTTCCTGCTTTTAAAGAAAGAGAAGCATTGTTAGAAGCTGTATCTCAGAATCAGGTCTTGTTGTTATGATAATTATTATTATTTTTCTCTGAACTCAATGTCTAGCTATCTTTTTGGTGCAATTTCTTTATATATTTCCTTAAATGGCTGCATTTATCATTTATCATTAGGCTTTTTCAATGTCATTATTTTAATAGACATGATAAATTGCATTCAAATCTTCTTCGAGTTCTTGTTCTCTCACTTTTCATGCATTAACTATTGTGTATTGTGCACATTTCTGCTTACATGCAGTTTATGAGGTTTAAGGCGCGTTTTCGGTCTGGTCAATGTTTGAATTTCTGTTGTATTGTCTCTTCTTATATTTTAACTTATTACAATAACCAACTCTTGGTAATGTACAATAGCTTTCGTGATGTAATCTAGCAGTTGTTGCTTTTGCTAATCAAGATGAATACTCATTATTAGACATGTCTACTCATTTGAGATTCTTTTCCTGATTATTTATATAACAACACCCAATTCTCTTTTTTGTCTAAGGATCTCTTTCAATACTTTCCCTTTTTTTTTCCTGAACTATAGTAATTTTCAGCAGAGTTTCTTTTTTGTGATTCTGATAGTTTTAAAGCACCTTTGGCCTTTTTATGAAACAATAATAATGCCAATATCTCTTTGGTACCGCAGGTTATTGTTGTTTCAGGTGAAACAGGATGTGGGAAGACAACCCAACTACCTCAGTACATCTTAGAATCCGAGATTGATGCTGCTCGTGGAGCTACCTGCAGTATCATCTGCACTCAGCCGAGACGAATATCTGCTATGGCGGTTTCTGAAAGAGTTGCTGCTGAAAGAGGGGAAAAGTTGGGTGAATCTGTGAGTGTTCTTTCACCCTTCTGAGTCTAAAAGGATCATTACGCTGTTATACTAACTCTGAAGTAGGAATCTTGTGAGCAAGTATTTGGAGATTGTCCTAATTTAAACTTTAATATAGTTACATATGCGTGCCTTAAAAATTTATCTGCCTACATATCTATATCCTCTCAAAATCTGAATTGTCTTATGTACTTTAAAACCTTAATTTTTTTTTTACATTTTTACCTGTGTAATGACAAAAATACTTTGGTTTAAAAAATATTCTAGTGCATAACCAAATTCCCTCCGTGACATGGCTGATTTTCCGTCTTAAGATAAGATTTTTGTAAAGAAGTTGCACTTTCAAGGAGTGTATATGATTTCATAGGTATATATGTGTGTAACAAGTCACTTAAGCATTCGCATGAAGTGACTGCTCTTTAGATCCCAATTGCAGCTGTGTTGTTGCAACTTTCACCCCAGCGCTAAGTAATGTTTTTTTCTGTCTTTTTTGTGAATGCAATATTTCGTTATGTTGTTGTAGTTTTATGAATTATATGCGGCTTGTTATAAATGCCTTTTGTGTATCTAATTATTGTAGGTTGGCTATAAAGTTCGATTAGAAGGAATGAAAGGGAGGGATACTCGCTTATTGTTCTGCACCACAGGAATCCTCTTAAGGAGATTGCTTGTGGACAGAAATTTGAAAGGCGTAACCCATGTCGTTGTAGATGAAATTCATGAACGTGGCATGAATGAAGGTTCTTCTGCTCTGCTCTAAGACAAAAGTTATTCTAGTTTTTTTGGTGAATTTGAAAAGATTGGTCAGCTTATTTGTTCATTGACTTGTTGCCAGATTTCCTTCTTATTGTCCTGAAAGAACTCCTTCCGCGTCGGCCTGAACTTCGACTAATTCTAATGAGTGCAACTCTCAATGCTGAGCTATTTTCTTCCTACTTTGGTGGGGCTCCGATGATACACATACCTGTGAGTACATGAGCCTAGCGTTTGCATAGTTATTCATCCTATTCTTGCATTCCTAAGTATGTACTTTCCGGCTTCGTATTTCCAATATTGTTTTCTTCTGGACTTTTGCGTGCTTTTTTGGTATTGAGTCTATTGACATCTCTCGCTCAGTCATCTTGTTTTGTGAATGGTGACTTGTTTTTTCTTTGAACTTTTGCATAGTGGATAGCATAAACTAATTCTATTCTAACCATCAATTCTTAGTTGGTAAGCATTATTTAGTGAAATGTCAGATCTACGGGCCGCAAGGGGTCATTCATTTCATGAATTCTAACATTCCATGAATGCTCTACATAATCTATATAAATGGTAGGATATTCACGGTGCAACTCAAGCATAAGGAACTAGAAGGGTAGTGATGACATTGTTCTTGATTCCTGACCCATAAGCATCTTACAGTATCGTGGGGTAGGGGTTTTGTCATTTCTCTATCCGATGGAAATGAGATTCTTTCTGTCCGTATTAACAAGAAGCCATAATCCCCGTACAACCCTCCCAACCTGAGTTGCACTGTGACAGTCATGTCATTTCAAATAGAAAATTTAGCATGTTCCCAGAGTGCAGTGAAATAGGAAACCTGGAATCTTCAGCATGAGGGATTCCTTGATAGAGATGGAAAGGACCAGTCGAGGGAATAAGAGAATAAAGTAGAAGAAAAAAGGACAGCAGAAGGGACAGAAAGAAGTAGACAGAAGTTGTAGAGGAGGAGGAAAAGTCTTTAAGCTGAAGAGTGGAAAGTAAGTGGTAAGAAAAGGGATGGAAACTTGGGATTTAACTAAATCACTTTATGAAATGGTTTTCTAAATGAAAATGCAAGAGTCCCAATTTACCTGGCCTTTTAGATTTGACTAAAACCTCCAACATAGATATCTAGATCTTCAGAAGTACGTGGAAATTTGCAATTTGATGTAAGAAAAATTTTGACCAACAATCGAATAATGACATTAGAGCTTTTCCTAATATTTTTACCATGTTTAAATGAAAGTCTAAAGCTCTGTCATCTTTGAGGCCATTTGTAGGAAGCTGTATGTGAAGGTTCGTATACTTTTCCCTTAGCAAATGATAGTTCTCCTGTAATATAAGATGATATGTCCTGTAGTTTTGCTAATATTTTTCTTATGTTGGCCCATCAATTGCTGCTCATTTCTTCTTTGGCATCTTTCTTAAGATGAACTATGTTTTTATAGAGCTTTCTCTAGAAAACTGTTTCATTGTCTTATATTCTTTACCTTTTGGTTAAGAATGTGCCACCGCAAGGTTTGATGGTTGCCTTCCTTCTATGACATTACTTTGTGTGCACTAGGTTAAAGTTCCTGTGCAATTTATTAAATAAGATGATATTGATTATATCAGCATTTTTTAATGTGCAGTAATGGTTGCCACAGATCTGCAAAGCATGGAAGTCCTTTTTCATGTGCTTCATTGAATATTTATATTACAATTTAAAATTGATCTTCAGGAAAAAGTTACATCACAGTTTCTAATAGATCCTTTAGGTCTTGTCCTCCCTTATTTAGTTTCCCTTGTATCAGCAACAGTTAACTTCTTAAAATATTACTTTAGTTGGTTTCAATTGTACAGATATGGCTATTGATCTCTGCGGCCTCCTGTTCAGAACTTTTCATAACTTCTTACACTGGGATTATCTGGTGAAAACTGGTGGTCTTAATTTTCTGATAAAAATGTTTTGATCGTTTAGAATGTCCTGGTATAGATTTTTTGTCTTTTCATCAGATGAAGTATTTTTCACCTTTTATAAATTTCTATAAGGCTCTTCGTTCTATGCATATTTAGTTAAAAACCACCTTGTTTAGCTGAACTGCCTTTTCCTTTGTTCTTCCATGAAATGTTATCTGTATCTTTTAGATGTGATATATCTTTTATTTTTTTGCTGTATTGCAGGGTTTTACCTACCCTGTTCGAACTCAATTTTTGGAGAATGTGCTGGAAATAACAGGACACAGATTGACACCTTACAATCAGATTGATGACTACGGACAAGAAAAAAGTTGGAAAATGCAAAAACAAGCTTTGAGGAAGAGGAAGAGCCAGATTGCATCTGTTGTTGAAGTATGGAAAAGTTTTACTAATCTTAAATAGTAAAATTGTTCCTTATAAATGATTTTTTTTCTAACTTATATAATAACAGGATGCACTGGAAGCTGCTGATTTTAGGGACTATAGTTCGAGGACTCGTGAATCACTAGGATGCTGGAACCCAGATTCAATAGGGTTTAACTTGATAGAGAGCGTTTTATGTCATATATGTAGAAAAGAAAGACCTGGTGCTATTTTGGTGTTTATGACTGGGTGGGATGACATTAATTCTCTAAAAGAGCAATTGCAAGCTAATCCGCTTCTTGGGGATCCTACCAAGGTTTTGCTACTTGCATGTCATGGTTCCATGGCTAGCTCAGAGCAGGTACACTGTTGCCTCCATGAATCTACAGCTATTGTTTTCGTGCATCTATTTATTTCATCTTGTTTGTGCCACTAGTATTCTGAGAATGGCTCTTGATGCACTGTGTTTGAGCATTATTATTTTTTTCCGATTCTGCTTTTTTGGACTTTGCTCCAGATCCTCATTTAGTATTAGAATGTTGGATATGTTTGTTATGCTGTAGGATCACAATTCCAAGTAGTGATCAAATTAGGCCTACCGTCTACGCAAGGGTGAATCATTTTGTGATTGAATTCCTAAAATCTCAGAGAAACATATATTTTGTGCCTTACACTAAAAGATTGCTTCTATGCAAGGTTTCCAGTGAAGAACTTTTTTGTCATTTTTAGTTTACTTCAATGATTGCCTGTGCCGAGGCTGTGCCGGAATGTGGCACGGGGTCGTGCCTGCACCGTATCGACACACTGGCTTGTTTTGCATTTTTTTAAATCTTTTTGAGTTTTGTTTAGGTAAATAATTTTATAAAAGTTTTTCCATGCATAAAATATGTAGATCTTGTAAATCTACTTACATTTGGAGCAATTATTAAGCTCCATTGCATAATAAGACCAACTTTAGGTAAAAAAAAGTACAAATAAGAAGATTTCCTCCAATTTCTTTTATCATTTTAGATCTAGTGAATTTATCCATGGTAGTGTTTTCCTACAATTTTTTTTTCAAATATGATTTTGGTTTTGGTTTCATGTATATACTTTCATAATAGATGTAAAATAATTTTTTTAGTTATTATGATGTTTACGACTTTATTTCTACTAAATAGTGTGAGATTTAATATAGAAATATTTTTATAATCATTAGAGACATGAAAACACTCTAAAAAACTAATTTTTCATGATAATTTAATTAAAAAAATCTGTGCCAATGCATACCAAAGTGCTCGTGGCGTGCCATCGGCACGAGGGGGCGTGCAGACATTGGCACGTTCCATGCCCACTGTGCCGTGCACCATCGGCACGGGCCGTGCTAGTGGCATGACAATTCTTGGTTTACTTGTATGTCATTTTGATCCAAGGCCAACTCTATTTCCACCGGGAAATTGTACGAAGTTTGCTGATTCAATTTTAGCGCTTCAGCCATCTATTGTGCATACTGACGAGTGTTTTCACTTGTCAGTATCTTATAGCTTATACTTTACATGCTTCTATCTTGATAATGACCTTAAGCAGTTTGGGTCTCCTTTTCCAATCTTACCTGAAGAACATAATGTAAAACCGTACAATCGAGAAGATGGGATTTTACTGTGTTTTTTAACTCTATAAGGCAGTGTAGTTGGATATTTTGAAGGCAAACTATGAGTTGCAAAATTGTACTTGATATGCTTGTCTGGCTAAACAATATTTACAATACCTTGTTTGACATTGTTGGAGGTGCAACTGATTGTTTGAAACTGTTTGATAATGTTTCTTTCTAATTGTTTAGTTATTGCCAACTTCCAGGTTAATCGGAAACTATTTTCATGCAAACATTGTCGATCTTTCTTATGTTTCATATGTATTCTTTCTTTATTCAAGATGCAGTACTGGATCTTTATGTTTCCCTTTTCGTATAATTTTTTAAATTTTTTTACCATTAAACTTTTCTCCATTTTATCCATATTATGTCCCTGATTTTATCTATTTTTTAATGTAATACAGAAACTGATATTTGAAAACCCTGAAGATGGTGTGAGGAAGATTGTTCTCGCCACCAATTTGGCTGAGACTAGTATCACGATTAATGATGTCGTGTTTGTTGTTGATTGTGGAAAGGCAAAAGAGACATCCTATGATGCATTGAATAATACCCCCTGTTTGCTTCCTACATGGATCTCCAAGGCTTCAGCTCGACAAGTAACAAACTATGTCTTACTACTATCTTTTCATTTTGAGTCTTAGGTCTCCTGTACATACATAGAGCAGAAACTTTCTACTGAAATTAGATAATTGAAAGTGGTTCGTTGAGTTTGTTCAATATGTCGTCTCATTATCTATGGCTGTTCACTATGCAGAGAAGAGGAAGAGCTGGCCGTGTTCAGCCTGGAGAGTGTTACCATCTTTATCCACGATGTGTATATGAAGCATTTGCTGATTACCAACTGCCAGAGCTTTTAAGAACACCGCTACAGTCTCTCTGTTTGCAAATAAAAAGTTTGCGGCTTGGAAGCATCTCGGAATTTTTATCTAGAGCATTACAGTCACCAGAATCACTATCGGTATCTAGTTCCTTAGTTACTTTCGTACTTCTTTATATCCGACTTAATGGTCCAAGTAATTGAACATGTAGTCCGCTTAATCATTGCAGGTACAAAATGCCATTGAATATCTAAAAATAATAGGTGCACTAGATGAGAATGAGGAGTTAACTCTTCTAGGTACTGTAATTCTCTTTTTCCTGTGTTTACTCATTAATACTTGACTCATATTTGTAGTAACTTTTTCAAATGTGTGTAAACAGCAATTTAATGTATCTAATACTTGACAGGTCGACACTTGTCAATGCTTCCGGTGGAACCTAAATTAGGGAAGATGCTCATTCATGGGGCTATTTTTAACTGCCTTGATCCTGTGCTGACAGTTGTTGCCGGCCTGAGCGTGAGAGATCCATTTTTGACTCCATTTGACAAGAAGGATGTAAGTGCAAAATTTTTCAATTGCTTATTTGCCAATCTTTAGTAGTGTTATCTGCTTTTGTCTCTCTTTCTCTCTCGTAGTAAAGCGTAGTTCCGCCTGTTATCCAGTTACAGTAGCACAAATATCGCTGGTGAGCACTCATTTAGCAGGATCCCAATAATTATTTAATTTTTGAAATCTCTTTGCTAACATTTTGACTTATTCTAATTTTGAGAATTATGAGATCATTTGTACACCTTGAACAGCAAGGAAACTCCGTAGAATAGTGGAAGTAAAAATATATGAAACGTCGGACAATTATGTCAGAATAGTAAAGGTCTTAACATTCCTTCACTGACTTCTCGGATAGGCACCGAGGGCTTATTTGATTCAGTTTCAAATTAAATTCTTTTTTGGGAGTATTCTCATCATTGATAATTCTTGTGAACTAGTTTTTTAGCATTTGATTCTTGTTTTGCTTTAGTCCCTACCAACTTTTGTATTTTGATACTTGAATTTTTAAGTATTACTGAATAGTATCGGATAGGGACCTCAGAAAGGTCAATATTAATTTGTTATAATGCCGAGCCTCTAAACAAGAAGTTCAAGGTAGATGCTACATGATGTTTAGTATGTAATTTCAATTTCAACAAATTAGCTTGTTTACCTGCTCATCTTACTTGGTTTTGATTCTTTATTATGTTGAGAATATCTTTATTTAAACTATGTAATCTTAATCTTCCTGCTCTACGCAGCTTGCAGATTCTGCAAAAGCCCAGTTCTCTTGCAGAGACTACAGCGACCATCTCGCTTTGGTTCGAGCATACGAGGGTTGGAAAGACGCCGAAAGAGATCATTCTGGATATGAGTACTGCTGGAAGAATTTCCTCTCTGCTCAAACGATGAAAGCCCTTGATTCTCTTAGAAAGCAGTTTCACTTCCTGCTTAAGGACACTGGTTTGGTTGATGATGGTTTTAGTGCGAGCAATAAGTGGAGTAACGATGAGAATCTCATCCGTGCGGTAATTTGCACGGGCTTGTATCCTGGTGTTTGTTCAGTTATGGTGAGTTCTCTCTCTAACATTTGTGTGAATTTTACCCACCGTTTCACATTTGTAGTAAAATAACAGAGTTTTCCCATAAGCGCATACCTGCAGAGTCATTTATCCTCATATGTACCCTGCAAAATGTTTTATTTAGATACATACCTCAATTTGTGTGGAGCTTGTAGAGTGGCAGTTTTGTAAGTACAAGGTTGTATATCTAAAGTTTTGGAAGGCGAGCTTGCAAAATGGAGTTTTGTAGGCTCAAACACATTAAATCAGTTTAAATCTTCAGTCTGGAGAACTTTTCTGTTCTCTGCTTTTAATTCTTTATTAACTATTCTGTCAAATGCCACTTCCTATGGATCCATATGGCAAAATTGTCCGTAATGCATCCAACTGTTCCGCTGATATCGCTGCTTTGATGCTTTTGGCAAAGTGATACTAGAATGTCTGCATTGAACTTTCTTGTATACTAGAAACACATATTTGCTGAATTGGAACTTTGCAGAATAAAGAGAAGTCGATATCGTTGAAAACAATGGAGGATGGGCAAGTTATGCTTTACTCGGTAAGTCAGCTTCCTATTTCCTAGATCACTTTAATTCTTTGTTAACTGCAGCGGTGGCGCCTGCCACTCGAACTTTATTGCATTTGGAGATGCCGCCCAAACATTTAACATGACATAAACCAAGGATTTAAGTATTGTGGCATGGGATCGTGCTGATAATTTGCTGGAATTTGTGCTGGTCACAAAATTACTTGCGTGGACACACTATGACATGAAATATTTATTGAATTTTTGGTACCAATATATTTTAATTGCTTTATATATATATATATATATATTACGAATATTTTGCACTTCAGCGAGATAGCTACTTGCTAATTTCAAAGAAGAGCTGATCTTTAGTCGTGTCATCGGCATGGAGGGTGTATTATGTTGATATTTTGTTGGCATGATACGGGCACGTTGCGCACGGCTCATGCCGATGGGCACTTAAATCCTTGCATAAAACTACCTGAGCAAAATGATTGTGTCCCCCACAAAAAAAGGCCACCTCTAGACGTGGCTATGTTCTATGAATCAGATTGTTTAGGGGGCTTTATGTCATTTTCATAGTTTGACAGATAATCTCAAATTGTGCTGTGAAGTTAAGAGTGGGTCAAGGAGCATTTTACCTTCTAAATTTCTACTTAATATTTTATTGTAGTTGGCTTGTTAATAAGTATCTTTTTTCTTCTGTTTCCCTTGTATCAGAATTCTGTCAATGGTAGGGAAGCTAGGATTCCGTATCCGTGGTTAGTGTTCAATGAGAAGGTGAAGGTAAATTCAGTATTTCTTCGGGACTCGACAGCTATATCTGATTCCGTGCTGCTACTCTTCGGAGGGAATATTTCACGAGGGGGACTAGTAAGCTTTTCTTTAACTAATATTAGTGAATATCAATTGCTATGAATGTAGAGGTTTTTTTTTTTTTTTTTTTTTTTTTTTAGAAAAACTTATTTTGGACATTTTGTTTGGCTTTATAATAATTTTGTTTCTTTGCAGGATGGACACCTGAAAATGTTGGGTGGTTACTTGGAATTCTTCATGAAACCTGACCTAGCCTCAACTTATCTGAACCTCAAGAACGAACTCAGTGAATTAATCCAGAGCAAGGTAAGTCTGCCATTTAAGTTTGTGATATCACTGCTTGTTTCCAGCGAATGCAATTTTTATTAAATAAATCATTAAATTGTAAGTGCCTATTTGAGCTAGCTTCTGGAATACCTCTACTGTAGAAAGCATGTACTTTCAAAAACTGGAGTTCATTAATAAAAAACTCTGGAGCATTTGCTGCAGCGGGAAGCTGAAATGGCTTCCGATTTCAGAGCCGCTTATTTGGGAAGAAATCTTTCATGATATTTTTTTTATCAGAAAAAGTGTGAATGCTTCTTCAAACAGTTCTATTACAAATAATACTTTTGCTTTAGTTCCTATCGGGACAAACTAGCACACTAAAGGACATCCCCCACTCTTCTTGCGGCTGGCTTGTTGATTTTTTATCAATTAGGGCAAATTTTGCACCCAACTAAGATTGAAGTATTCCTGAATTATTTCTTTTCCCTGCCAACAGCTGCTAAACCCTAGAATGGACATCCAAACCAGCGAGGAGCTCCTCTCGGCCATCCGTTTGCTGGTCACCGAGGACCCGTGCAGCGGTCGGTTCGTCTTCGGTCGCCAGGAACTTAAACCCGAGAAAGCAAAATCACTTCTCTCAGTAAAATCCGGTAGCGGCGGTGGCGGTGGCGGTGATAATTCTAAAAGCCAGCTTCAGACCCTGCTAACCCGGGCCGGGCATGACAACCCGGCCTACAAAACTAAACAGCTCAAGAACAGCCTGTTCCGAGCCACCGTCGAGTTCAACGGGATGCAGTTTGTCGGGCAGCCCTGCGGCAACAAGAAGCTCGCAGAGAAGGAGGCGGCTTCCGAGGCTCTCGAGTGGCTCGCGGGCGGCGCTTCATCAGGTTCGCGAGATGTCGATCACATGTCCGTGCTGCTCAAATCTCGCAAGAAGAGGCATCACCGGAGGACTTAAAAAAAAGAACAAAATGGAAGGCCATTTGTCTTAAATGCATAGATTGACAATAGATAGGAGAGAAACTTCATGAAGCAGCTTCGTAGATAAAGCATTTTTTGGTCGCGCCCGATATTACAGGGTGAGGAAATGTGGTTGTTGTATTGGTTGGGGACACCAAAGACGGTAAAAGAAAGGTGCGGTCGGGGAAATACTCGTTTGTATTGGACTCCTAAGAATCGGTACTATTCTGCGAAAGGCAAATCATGTAATGTTTGTAGCCGGAAAAGCGACAGAGGCCCTTTGTATTATACGCGACCTCTCCTCTACATGTGCTTATTTTGCTCATGAGGGAGTAATCCTATTTTTGTATTGTCCATACCGGTTACTAATAAGTTTACCACTAGTGTCATGCACCTCTATTAATGTTGTTTCTTTCCTTATTTTTCCCTTCTTTTCTCAGCTTTTTTGTAATCTTTTTGGTTCATGAATGGAACCCTGGAAAGGTATTTAGTTACGGTTGGGTTAGTCAAGTTTTACACTATACTTGATTGATCGGTTCATGTGGTTTTTTTGCTGTGTTTCTCCTTTTTGAAGATGCATCTATGCTAGGGCCAACGCATGCATATTTTTTATATAAACTCAAGCAGGATTCGAGCTTTAATCTCATAATCTGTCTTAAAGAGTATCTACCAACTGTTTTAAGCAGTGACTGTTCTCATTTAGACTCAGGCTGTTAAGCCAAGTTTTACACTATGCTTGATTGATTGGTTCATGTGTTTTTTTGCTCTGTGTTTCTACATTTTAAAGATGCATCTTTGTCCGGGTCAACGCATGAATATTTTTCACACAAAATCAAGCAACATTCGAGCCTTAATCTCATAATCTATCTTAAAGAGTATCTACCAACTATTCTAAACAGTGATTGTTTTCATTCAGACTCAGGCTGTTTAGCCAAGTTTTACACTATACTTGATTGATTGGTTCATGTATTTTCTTGCTTTGTGTTTCTACATTTTGAAGATGCATCTATGTCCGGACCAACGCATGCATATTTTCTATACAAAGTCAAGCAGGATTCAAGCTTTAATCTCATAATCTGTCTTAAAGAGTATCTACCAACTGTTTTAAGCAGTGACTGTTCTCATTCAGACTCAGGCTATTAAGCCAAGTTTTACACTACACTTGATTGATTGGTTCATGTGTCTTTTTTTTGCTCTGTGTTTCTACATTTTGAAGATGCATCTATGTCCGGGTCAACGCATGAATATTTTTCGCACAAAGTCAAGCAGGGTTCGAGCCTTAATCTCATAATCTGTCTTAAAGAGTATTTACCAACTATTCTAAGCAGTGGTTGTTTTTATTCAGACTCAGACTGTTTAACCGAGTTTTACACTATACTTAATTGATTGGTTCATATATTTTCTTGCTTTGTGTTTCTACATTTTGAAGATGCATCTGTATCCGGACCAACGTATGCATATTTTCTATACAAAGTCAAGTAGGATTCGAGCTTTAATCTCATAATCTGTCTTAAAAAGTATTTACCAACTATTCTAAGCAGTGGTTGAAACTATTCTCTGGACCTAGTCCAATTGACGATCTCATCATGAAGAATTTTATGGGGAATTATTCACACAGTAAAACTGTCAAACTATCATCTTAAGACTCGAGTGCTGAAAGTAATAAATGAAAGATTTTATGATCTCACCGTGAAAACGATTCTCATAAAAGTTTTGTACGTTTAAGATAGATTCGACCTCCAATATGATAAACAATAAATCTGGGAGAAGTTCCAAACTTTTTATTTACCACATGTTTGCTTACAATTTGTTACAGGAGAATAGGTACTCAGGTCAAATAATAGTTGGTGAAAAGTCGTTTCAGTACTTTGTAGTGTTGGCATTTTAAGGAGCTGCGGAAAAAAAAGCACTTTCCAACTTTTTGCCTTCATGTCTCTATTGCACTGATATTTTGTATCTTCTTATTGACTTTTAAACCAGAAATATATAAAAATAAAAATTTTGATTGAATATATGAGACCATACACGCTAATAATAATAACTGGACTTAAATTTTTTGAGTTGTATGATTTGATTGTAGTAATTCAAAAAGATCAAATAAAAAATTACAATAACTTAAAATTTGAGAATCAAAATATTGTTGATCATTTATCTATAGGTTAAAATAAGTCCAACTTCTTGCTCCAATAAGTTGAGTGATGCTGCGGTTCACAATAAACCTAACGACAAGAGATTCAACAATAAGTTTGGTTGAGACCTTAGGCGATGTACGCTTTAAGTGAATTTATTGCGCATTTTTTAACATCTTATGTTTTTAAAATTAATGATTAACGCCAAAAATTCTACGCACAATTTAAGGGTCAAAAACGTAATTTAACCTAAAAAAAAAAAAGAAAAAAAGTATAGCCACCTCTACATATAGATGAAAGTGTCAAATTCATTATTCACCACTGTTTTAAAATTCGATTACAGAACAGTAAATTGAATGATCTCACCATGATAATGACTCCTATAAAATTCTTGTCTCTTAAAGCTACTCTTATCTTTTCAGCATGCGTTCCAGAAGTTAATTCTAAACTTTTTTTTTTATACACCAACAAATGTTTACTTACTATTGGTGGTGACAACATGAGAAAAATAAAATTATTGAGGCCTACAAACACAATTAGTTGGTGAAAAGTCGATTCGCTTTGCAGTGTTGGCATTTTGAGGAGCTGCAGGAAAAAGCACTTTCTAAGCTTTTCTCTTCACATCCTCCAAATTGCACTAAATATTAAATATCATCTCATTGACTTTTGGGACAAGAGAACAAAAGGAAAGAAGAAGAATTTAAAAAAATAAAAATAAAATAAAATTGTATGATAGAGCCTCTAAATATATCAAGTAGGTATAATTCATGAAACTTAATTTTATTAGTGGATTTGGAGCAGTTTGAAAGAGAAAGATACATAAACAAAAACAAAAACAAAAACTCTACGTCTTTGTAAAACTCTACATAAACAAAAACCGCTTTTTGAAATCGTGGGAGATTAACGTACCACCTAACTCATATGGCGTGTGGGGTACGTACTCCTTCGTGTCCTTTTCTTTTTTTTTTTTTCTTTTTTAAAAAAAAAAAAAAATATATAAAGTTATATAATTTTTACATAAGTGAAGTTTTAATTATAAATATTTGAAATCTGGTGCTCGTTTGGTACTAGATTTTGTGAATCTGTAATTCGTTCGTTTTTTTAAAAGGCCTTCAATAGTAAAATATGGTTGAAATAAAATTTATTAATCAAAATATTAATTACACCAATCCTGTTATAAAATAGAATAGTTTCACTCCGAACATTCCTTTTGAATTTCTATCACCTTTCTCTCCGCATTAAATGCATATAATCATATTTGACTTTTTCTCGAGTACTGTCACATGGGCTTAAAATTATACTCTCCATAAAAACTCTCTACATTGAAACTATATTTAAAACTCTACCCAAAATATATCAAAGTTTGCTTAAATTAAAATAATACTCTAATTAATATTTAAATTTAAAACTAATTTATTTATAATATATTTAAATATTAATTCTAATCTACTTAAAATTTAATTACAATTCTAATAACCAAATCCTATCAAAAAAGGTTTCAAAATGAAGATTTAAACTGTTGAATAATATTTGTAATATAAAAAATTTGAGTTTTTTTTTTTTATTTTTTTTATTTTAGTCTTAAGATTCAGCCAGCAAAAAAAATAAAAATAAAAAAAATAAAATTGAAAACTAATATCAAAAGAGAAATGATTTGGTATTTAATTTTATAAATAATAAAAAAAATTTTAACCATTGATCAAAAAATGGTAAAAGTGCCCTTTTTTTTTTTAACATATTAAAAGATAATTTTATATCCAGAGTATTTTCGTAATTAAATATCACAAATTTTTTTAAAAATTTTGATTGATATTCATTAATTTTGTACTAATTTAAGTATTAATTTGAGTTTTATAATTACAATTTATTAGGCATTAATTTATATGATATTTTAAAATATTTAAATATAGATAAATATTTAAATTCAACGTATTATATCATAATCATTCTGAATTTATTATTCGATTTTTCTAAAAATTAATTTTACTATTTAATTTTTCAATTTGTTCAATTTTTTGAGTCTCCCAATGACACACACTTTAATATCAAAATTTAAACTAAATTTTACTTTAATAAATTTATAATTGTGAGAATTATATAAAGTATATATAAACTAAATCTGTAAAGGTAAACAATGCATTCAAATTTTAAAATCAAAATACTGTTAACCGACTCAAATCAAATATATTAAAAAGTGGGATAGTAAAAACAAAAACTTGAAAATATTATAAATTCGCGATTTACACCGATTTATTATAACAAATACGTTCGTCGGGCACAAATATATTAAGAGAGAATCGAGAAAGCGAATCACTTCATCTTCGCCCATGAATATTGGATAGTGATCGAACTACGTAAATATTTATGTGCTTTATTATTATTATTATTATTTTTCTAAAAATTTTTGCACCTGGCGAAATAGATCTTATCAGGTTTTGTTATACCAAACTGGTATGAAAGAAAATAATTGATTTAAAATATTTTATAATTTAGATAAATTTTGTACGCCTTTACCTAAAAAAAAATAAAATAGTTGAGATACTACTTTCATGGCATGCGTGTTAGGCAAATTCTGATTTGAAAATGTATTTAATATTTATGACCACTTTCAAACTCTGCATCTCCATTCAAATTTGTGTCCTTTTTACATAAAAGGACAAAACATGTTAACAGGTTATTAAGATACCTACATTAAATTACTCTTTAATATTTAATTAAGAGGATGGTTGAATAATTAATGATTATATGACTTTAAATGGTTCCAGTAATTTTGTACATCTTTGTCTAGAAGATTCTTGCCAAGGTGTGCTTATTTTCACAAAATACATTACAGCATTGTAGTACATTTTACACAGAATAATTAAATAGTGTAATAATTGAAGTAGATCACTGATCTTAGATCACTATACATACTTGGAATTTGATTTTAAAAAACAGTAATTTGTTGAACTTAGATTCAGAAGCTCATTTTACTATATATATATATATATATATATATATATATATATATATATATATATAGTCCGGCTAGAATATTATCGATAGCACCAAATAATTGGTGCTATCAAGTTTTCAGTCGTTGGATGAAAAGATATACGGTTGGAATTATAGTGGTCCCCTAAGATTAGTAAACCCTAGGGGACCACTATAATTCCAATCGCATATTTTTTCATCCAACAACTAAAAATTTGATAGCACCAATGACTTGGTGCTATCGATAGTATTCTAACTTAATTTTATATATATATATATATATATATATATATATATATATATATATATATATATATATATATAAACTTTTATTTTTCATATGTCACACTATGAAAAAGTATAAACTTTTATATTATTTATAATTTTATTTTATTTGTTTTGGTAGAAGTGGGTTTTTTTTTTTTTTTTTTTTTTTTTTTTTTTTTGGAGGGGTCCCAACCTTCATGTTTTTCCACATGCATATTCATTTTAGTTTTTTTACTATAGTAAAAATTAAAGATTTTTTATTTTTTGTTTAATTAATAAACTCCTGCTTCTTAAAGTCCCGTTTGGTAATGGGATAAGACAGAACTAGCTATTCCACGGATAAGTATAAAGTACAAAACTAGTATAAAAAAGCGTTTGGGATGGTTCCAGAAATAAAAGATTTTGTGTTTGGTATGAAAATGAGGAGAAATAAAAGATTTTGTGTTTGGTATGAAAATGAGGAATAAGAGGAATAAAGAGTTTTAATTAGGATAAATTACTTTTTTGCCCTCAAACTTTATTATATAATAATGAGATGAGAGATGGTGTCTCGGTAGACGTGGAAGAGTATTTAAAAAAAATGTAAGAGGGTGGTTGGGAAGAGTGAGAACAGTAATTCTCACTTATTCTAGTTGTGCCGGAACAAGCTATACTAATTAATTTTTGATACATTTGAAAAAATAAGAAAGATATTCCTCATATTTTCGGTTCTATACCGAATCCAAACGGACCCTTAGGGTCCAGAACTTGCTTTAGAAGTAGAGCTCTTTAAGAGGTTTTAACTCTAACTTTTTTACTATGAATCCTAGTGGGTCCATACTAGGTATTTTTTTTATTTTTTGTAGCAAATCTTCTAGTTTTGATGATTAGAGAAAATTCATTAGTTTTCTATCACAGCAAAAGCTTTAGACCTTCTGTCTAAATTGAGAATGTTAGCTATTTATTTATGAATTAAAATAAATTTAATTTTCTGTTTCATAACAATAGGCTCAGAAAACTAATAAGTTGAATTGAGTCAGCCCAATAAATTGAATGGGGCTGTGGTCCACAATAGATCTAACGGTAAGAGGTCCAACAATAGACCTAACATGCAGGCTATGAAGCACAGATACTTCAAAATTTTCGCCGTATCCGTATCGGATACCGATACGTGCCCGATACGTGTCCGATACGGAAATGAAGTATCCAATATTTTTTAAAAATAAAAAAATATCAGATACACCTCGGATACCGGAGGGACACAGGGGGATACGGGGAAGATACGGCCAGATTCTTTTTTGGTCTAAAATGATCGAAATTGAAAATTTTTCGAAAAGTATGCATCCAAACCCATTGGAAATAAGGAAAAGAATGAGAAAAATGTAAATTTCTATTCAATTTGTCATTTCTTCTACTTTTTTGCACTTGAATGGTTGAAGGTGATCCTTCTCGTTTTATGTTCACACAGTATTAAGTTATAGTTCAGTTCTTTATCGTTTCTTTTTTACTTTTTTTTTTTATCTAATTTATCAACCTAAAACTAATCAACAAAGGTCATAGAGAATAATTTTTGTTTTTTTTCAATTAAATTGTTAGCATAAATTTTTTTATTACTGTTTTATATAATAGAACCTACGAAAACTTTTATATATATTGAATCACTAATTATCTAGTTTGTGCGACTAAATATCTATTGTTATCATTTGATCAAGGTGGATGATAGTTGGTTGATACTTTTTGAATTATTATTTCATACGATTGAATATTTTTTTTTTTATAAACAGATGTAAAATAATTATACAAGTTAATATACATCGAAATATATTCCTTAATATAATCCAGATATTCTTAATATATCATTACATATAATCAACATATATTTAAATATATTTAAAATAATATTTTATTTAAGTATATCCCACGTATCGTATCCTAAAAGTTTTAGAAATTACCGTATCACCGTATCGTATCGTGTGGTATCCGTATCGCCGTATCCGTATCTGTGCAACATAGCGTGTAGGTAGGTTGAGTCCGGTCGAGACCTGTGGGCGCTGTGTCTGTACGCTTTAAGTGAAGCGATTGCGTATTTCTAACAGCTTGAGCTTTTGAGATTAATAGTTAGCGCCAACGATCCGACAGTAAAGTTATTTCAGAAGTTGCATGCGCAACCCATGTGGTTTGAACTATTAACATTTTTACCATGAACCCTGTCTGGTCCATGCCTTGGTAATTCAAATTTTAAATCAATTCTGTGGTGTCTGTGTTGGTGCAGGGGTGGGCCAAGAAACCCCAATTATTTGACACTTACTATTCATGAGGTAACTTTCAAGTAAACTCACATGAATTGAGCTGAGCTTTCAATGGTGGTCCAAGCAACTAGTTGTGAAAAGGGCCAACTCCAGCTTTATTTATTTAGTTAAGAAACCTCATGGTGATGGAGATAGGCCATGTAATTTGTCATAGAAGCACTCATTAAATCTCAAATATTATTAAAATGATTGTATGACGTCTCAACAATCCCACCAGTAATAATAACTAGTTTTAAAGTTTGATCGAATCGAAAGCGGTTCGCGAACACGAAATGTTAAAGATGGCTGAGATCGAATCGATAGCTGTATAAGATAACAAAAGTTTATTATTGGTTCTGATACGTAGTGAGAAAATAATACGCAACTACAAAAGAATACTTTTAACATCATGTATATCTATCTACCTTGATTTGGCATGAGATTGATTCCCTAATATTGTTTTCATTCATTGGAGGTGGATTAGCTACCACTACCAAAGCTTTGCTGTGTGGTTGATTCCAAGTGCATATACTGCTAAGCCCCAGCTGTATAAGATGGTCCCACAAAACCCTAATTACAAGGGTGATGAGGAGCAAATATTGTAGGAAAAATAGGGGTGGAGGACAATCAAGTCCTATCTCATTGAAAGGGACTCCAATGGGGGTGGTTGGTGAGCAATAAGTGTTCTAACTCTTACAAAAGAGTTTACATCTGGAGAGGCTTCATCCTTGGGTTCTTTTCTGATCCTGAGTAAACTTCTCATTTGTCGCTCTGTGGTTTAGCTCATTTTTTACTTCGCCAAGATTTTACTTTGCCATTTTGTAGTTTAGCTTATTTTTACTGTGTCACTCTATGGTTTCAAAAGTTACGCTTTGTTCTCTTATGATTTCACGTATTTTTTATTTTATCATTCTATAATTTTTTGATAAAATGAATAATAAGATGATGATAAAATAAAAATAAGTTAAATTACACTATGATAATTTTAAGTTTATTCTTTAATTGTTATGGTAGTGGAATGTTATGAAAAAAAAAAGAAAGAAAGTAGAATGTTGGGATTGAAATTGGGGAAAATATTAAATTGGGCATGTGTGCAGTAGCTCTTAGATGAGCTTTGGTTTGTGTGACCTATGTAGATCTAGTTTATAAAGAACTAATTTGGGGCTAACTAGGTTGCATTCTCAGTGTTGCATATGGAAACTTTGAAATGCGCAATCATTAATTCTAAAAATTATAATTGTGACTCGACCCACACTACAACAAAATTATGCTATTACGATACTTTTAAGTGTTTCTAAAATATGAAAAAAATACCGCTAGCAAAAATACCGACACTTATAATTAGTGTCGCTATATGTGCAGTCGCTAGATGTATAGCGACACATTATTATAATGTGTCCTAAAAATATGTTCCTATAATCTAATTTTGGATATAGATGAAATATAGATAGGACACTTGTATAAAAGTGTCACAAATATGTGTCATATAATCTAATTTTTGTTATAGTGCCAGCTAAATTCACGCCACTTCGAACATAACTCGGTTCAATTTGATCTCTCGTCATTTCGAACGTGATTCGGTCCAACCTTACTTACTATCATATGGCAGAATGATAATCCCTTAAAGCCAACAACTAATTGAAATGTACTTTTCGTTAATTAAAACTTCTGCTAGAATCTACCGAAAACTTCTAGCAGCAATTCTTTTCTAAACAATGATATGGAAACGGTAACTCTGATCAAGCAAACTCTTAATATCACTAAAATAACAAGACAAATTGGTATTAAAATAGATGGTACAACCTAATCTTAGGATATAAAGAGGATTTCACATGGATATAGGTGTGCCAAGCCAGCTAACCCCATGCATGCACAATGTTTTTGAACTCATGTAGTTGTCAAACTTTTACTCATTCATTGTTTGAATATTTAAACACTAACTTGGTCTTATTTTTCTTAAGAAATGTTATCATGCATGCAATGATGATCAGTTGATACATTACATGGAGAAAAATAAATCACCCCCATATTAATTCTACACTACTTTTCATTTTAGTATCTTGTGATTTAAAGTGTACAATTTTAGCATCCTATGATTTCATCTATCTCTTTTTTCTTTTTCTTTTTCTTTTTCTTTTTTTTTTATTAAATCAGTGAGAAATTAAGTTAATACTGCATGATATTAAAGTAAAAATTAATTCATAAACTATAGGGTACTAAAGTAAATATTTGATATACCACATGGAGAGTATCAAATACTAAAGTGAGAAAATGCTAAACTACAAAAAGAATGTTTGAAGTGTTTTCTTTTTATTATTATAATAGGAGGAAAAAAAAAAATTTCTCACTAATGTTATAATTAAAATAAAAGTAAATATTTATGGAGATACCCTCAACTATATGCCATAAAATTTATAAGTAAATTTATCAGAATTAATAACTTTAATTATTTTTTAGTAAATAATTCAAAAACAGAAAAAAAAAAAAAACTAATATCAATTAGAATCAACAAATTAAATAAAATATTTTACTGAACAAAGTATAATAACTCAAACAAACAAAAAAAAAAAAAAAAAAAAAAAAGAAAGATTAAAAGCTAAGAGGTCTATGTCAAATTAAATGGCCTCCATTTGAGGTGGTCTCTCCATAGTGGGTTAAAAATACATGTGGGTTATTGAAAGAAAATACAAAATTAATTTAGTATTCTAATTAATAGTCAAAGTTATAGGACCCTAGATTTAGGTAGCTTCTTCTAGGAGATTTCTAGGGGTTTTTTTTTTGTAATGTTGCTAAGAAAACTTTGAATAGTCAAAAAAAAAAAAAAAAAAAAAAAGAAAAATATCCCTTTCCAAGGTACAACAATATGGATACTTGCAAAAATAGGTTAAGGTTGCTTTAATAATAGTGTATAAGACTCATATGTCCCTTCATATAGTTTATTTTTGTGCAAATTATTGTACAAATAAAATTTAAAAATTCAATGTGAATTAGTATATATTAGAAGGATTTAAATATACAAGCTTAAACTATTGAATTGGATGAATTCTAATAAGGTAAAACTATACAAAGCTTATCTGAACTTTATGGCATTTTATATTGATTTTTTAATTTTTTAAATTTTGACTTAAGTACTCAATTTTTTTATTTTTATTTGATTTCAGTCAATTTATTTATTTTAATAAATTTATAGTTACGAGAATTATATAAAATATACTAACTAAATATATAAAGGTAACTGATGCATCAAAATTTGACAAATTAAAATATTTAATAGTAAAATTAAAATTTTAAAAGTTATATACATTTTTGCCTTTTAATAAATAAGTCATATTTTTAGGCCATTATGCTTGTATTGTGCTAGGTCTCTGTGTGACAATTTTGATGATGTGACAAATAAATTTTGGTTTGAGTTTTCTCTCTTTTTCGCACCATTAAAATCCAAATCCATTTGTACTAATCATATCTAAGCTTAATTGGCTAAAACATAGTGTGATTGTATCTAAAGAATGTAGGGTCCAATCCTAGTGTGAGCCAAAAAAATCAAAGGAAAAATTTTGGAGTTTTGGTTGCACCTAATTAAGAAAAAATAAATATTAAAGTTTATTCTAAAATTTATTTAAAAATGGGAAGAGAAAAAGCTTCAAATCTAACGGTCTCATACTCAAACACAAGAGTTGGTAAGTGCATTTTGATTAAAATAAAGAGATATGGTAATGCTATTAAAAACACAAAAATAGTAATGGATAGTGCCTTCTCCATACGTGTTGCTAGTGCTTGTCACTTTTGTATTCAACCCACAATGCGAATCCACTGTTAAATAATACAAAACACCAGTTATTCTTTAAATATTTATGTCAGTAAAAAATAATATTTTTATATTATAATTATTTCGTATTATTTAACATAGTATCAATAAAGTAGGTTCTGAGTTCGACTCATACTATGTTCGTATTATTTGTTTGTATTATTTAATATGATATTAAAGAATGAGGTTTTGCGTTCGAGTTATATTAAATTCCTAGTATAATTGATTTTTAATATTTTGAGGTTCTGAATTCGAGTTATATTAGATTTATAGTATAATTAGTTTTTTTCTATTTAGTTTAAATGTATATAATGGACCTGTTAAAAAATTTCAAGACTAGACATAAGGAAGAGTGTTAAATATAAAAATATAAAAAATATAAAAATACTGTTCTATGATAGATTAAGTTTTTTTAGTATAAAGATTGTTTTGTATTGTTTAAAATCAATACTAAAACTTCAAAAGAATATTATTTATACATAATTAGAAAATAGAATATAAATCATATATTTTATTTATTGTAGAGTTTATATATATTTTAAAAAATTTTAGTATTAATAAAATAAAAATATGTTAAAACTAAGGTAATAAAATAAATTTTTGGATAGATGAAGGAGAAGATTTACATATAATTTTTAAAATTATAAGATTTTGGAGAGAGAAATGTAGGAAGCTATAATCTATATTTTAGTCACCCAGGTGTCAGGGACTTAACTTTTTCTGTGAATTTCTCCTTTACAATCTACCAAACTCCAAAGGGGAATAATTTTGTAAGGTTTTGCTACATCCATCTAGAAGTTTCTTCTCGAATCTCAAGACGTCGGACGCGGAAGCCGAAGAGTCATGAGCTTCTTCAAGTTTCTAGATAAAATAATAAATGTAGGACTCTTGGAAGCTTGCAGCCTCCCCTTTTAGCTTGTTCTTTTGTGCCACTTGGCATCTTTTTATTAGGCTTATGGGCGGCGAGTGGTCTCTAAAAGATTGTGGCCTCCACCTCTATAAGATAAGTAAGTAAGAATCAGTTGTACTTTTCTACCATTCCATAAATACAATCTCTCTTTCTCAAACTCCCTCTTACACTTTAACTTAGAGCGAGTAGGTCCAAGTTCGCAAGAGGAGGTGCAGGCTTGCTCACTTCGTGAAGGAAGGTGAGCACCGTGCGGACTTTTCAAGCAATTTCACTTAAGTCCGTGACAGTTGGTATCAAAGCGACGTTCGGAAGCTGGGAACCATGTCGTCATCAGAAGCTGCCATCACCGACAACATGGTCGAACCGTCAAGACAACCAAGACGCGGCAAGAGCAAGGAACCGCGGACCCACGTGAGAGAGTCCGTTTCGCTCTATGATCGTGTTGGCTTGATGGAAGAAACTATGGCGAAAATTGAAGACAACTATCTAGTCCTAACTCAATATGCGGGGATGATGGAGGGCGGGCTACATACCATGGAGGAAAGCGTTGCTGCTGCCATGGGAACTTTTCGCCAATAACTCGAACAGTTTCGCGCTGACGTTGCTCATCGTGAGGACGAACGGAAGAAGCTGGTGGACGATCTTGTCATAAGGCCGAGGACCTTAAGATGCGGATGACGATCCTCAAAAGGGCGGTGGCTCATGGTGGCGAGGCACCGAGGGAGCATACCCTAGGGATCCGCATCCTCGAACTTCAGTGCTTCAAGGGGATGCGCGATGAGAAGGAAATTGACAACTTCCTTTGGCACATGGAGCGCTATCTTAGGGCATTACGGCTGGAGGACGAAGAAGACAAAGTCCAAACCGCTTCCATGTACCTGACTGACGATGCCATGCTGTGGTGGCGTCGGAGGTCGGCAGAGGCCGAGAAGGGCCAATGCGAGTTGAATACTTGGGAGGACTTCGTGGGCGAGCTCAAGACACAGTTCTACCCTGAGCATGTCGAGTATCTTGCACGGAGGCAACTTCGACGGCTTAAGCATACGGGAACCCTCAAGGAGTATGTCAAGGAATACTACAAACTGATGCTCTCCATCTCCAATATGGCCGAGGAGGACCGGCTGTTCTTCTTCCTCGACGGTTTCCAACAGTAGGCTAACAAGGAGCTCGTGGGACGAGACGTCAAGGATGTAAACTCTGCCATAGCCATGGCGGAGAAGTTACTGGAGTACGAGAGGACGAAGTCTAATCGCGGCAAACCGCCTAAGGCGAGCAAGGCCAAAGGTGGGGGAGACCGTCGCGAGAACAAAGACTACCACAAAGGTAAAGAGCAAAAGGGTCCACCGCAGAAGAAGAAGGTGTCTTGCTATGTCTGCGGAGATGACTATTGGGCGCGCGATTGTCCAAAGAAGAAGACCGTCAATGCTTTCCAAGCCAAGGAGGGCGAGGAAGTAGCACAGACAAAGATGGGACCACTGCGGCTCGTTAGTGCGATGCAGGGGCAAGCGGGCGGCGGTAAATCTCTCAAGAAGGAACTTATGTTCGTCGATGTGACCCTCAATGGGTGGGCCACTCGAGCGCTCGTGGACACAGGAGCAACCCACAACTTCATCGCAGCAACGGAGGCCAAGCGGTTGGGCCTCAAGCTCGAGAAGGACACGAGCAAGATCAAGGCGGCTAACTTTGAGGCACAACCTGTCATAGGGGTAGCCAAGGGCGTGTCGATCACTGTAGGACCCTGGGTGGGAACAACGAACTTCACTGCCGCAACCATTGACGACTTCAAAGTCATTCTCGGTATCGACTTTCTAGCCTCGTTAAAGGCGGTACCAATGCCACATCTTAGGGCCTTGAGCATCATGGAGGAGGCCGCCCCTTGTAAGGTTTTGGCTAGCCGTAGCAAACCAACAGAAACCCATATCCTCTCAGCTATGCAACTGCGGAACGAAGTGAAGCGTGGGGAGATGACTTATCTTACGTCCATCCGCGAGGTGAGTGAGGAGGGATTCGAGGAGGAAGACCTTCCGACAGAGATTGGTGCTGTCTTGGGGGAGTTTAAGGATGTCATACCCTAGGAGCTACCCAAGCAGCTTCCACCTAGGAGGGAGGTGGACCAAGCAATCGAGCTTGAACCTGGTGCCAAACTACCAGCAAAGGCGCCATACAGGATGGCTCCGTCAGAACTCGAGGAGTTGCAATGCCAATTGAAGGACCTTCTTGAAGCAGGATTCATCAGACTGTCGAAGGCACCCTATGGAGCTCCGGTGCTGTTCCAACGGAAGAGTGACGGAAGTTTATGACTCTGTATTGACTACAGAGCACTCAACAAGGTAACGGTGAAGAACAAGTACCCTATCTCGCTAGTCGCGGACCTCTTCGACCAGTTAGGAGGAGCGAAGTATTTTACGAAGCTCGATCTTCGCTCAGGGTATTATTTAGTGAGAATTGCGGAAGGAAACGAGGAGAAGACCACGTGCATGACGAGGTACGGGGCCTACGAGTTTCTTGTCATGCCATTCGCCCTGACGAATTCACCAGCAACCTTCTGCACCTTGATGAACAAGTTATTCCATCCCTACCTCGATCGCTTCGTGGTAGTGTACCTCGATGATATCGTCGTGTACAGCAATACTCTGGAGGAACATGAGGAGCATCTGCGAATCATCTTTCAAGTGCTGCGGGACAACCAATTTTTCATCAAAAGAGAAAAGTCCTCCTTTGCGAAGGAGGAGGTGCATTTCCTTGGCTATTGGATTGGCCAGGGTCAACTGCACATGGACCACCGGAAGGTTCAGGCGAATTGTAAGTGGGAGGCGCCCATGACGGTGTTCGAACTGCGATCCTTCCTCGGACTCGTCAACTATTATCGTCACTTCATCGCGGACTACTCCACGCGAGCAGCTGTGACACCCCCGAAATTTGGATTAGTCCAATATATAAATGATACAATAGGACTAAATCTCTTAACACGGCTATAGCATTTTGGATGGTAGCAAGATTCAAGAGGTTATGAGAGTTAAGTGTGCTAGAGCTAGAGTAGTTCTATGATGGGTGACCCCCTGGGAAGTGGGGCGTCACAGTTGGTATCAGAGACATTCACTAGCCGGAAATGTGAGATGAGTCTCGGCTGAGCCAGGATTATATAGCCGGTAGAGTGAGGCTCCCCGGCTAATGACCGTTGTGGGTGAAGTGCAGCTCCCCATAAGGTCGGCTAAGACTAGCGAGACGAGTCTCACATCGCCTGGTGCTTGTGAGTGTGCTTGAGCATAACGTGGACGTCAGGGCTTAAAGGGGGAAGAATGTGACACCCCCGGAATTTGAATTAGTCCTATATATAAATGATATAATAGGACTAAAGAATTAGTCCTATATATAAATGATATAATAGGACTAAATCTCTTAACCCGGCTATAGCATTTTGGATGGTAGCAAGATCCAAGAGGTTATGAGAGTTAAGCGTGCTAGAGATAGAGTAGTTCTAGGATGGGTGACCCCCTGGAAAGTGGGGCGTCACAGCAGCACCTTTGACGGACTTGCTGAAGAAGTACCAGTCATGGGACTGGACCCTTCAGTGCACGAAGGCATTCGAGGATCTGAAGCGGGCGGTGACTGAAGAACCAGTGTTGCAACTTCCTGACTGTCGACAACCATTTGAGGTACACACTGACGCTTCAGACTTCGCCATTAGTGATGTTCTCATGCAGGAGGGACATCCCATCGCCTATGAAAGCCGCAAGCTCAACGACACTGAGTGGCGATACACTATTCAATAGAAGAAGATGATAACCATAGTGCATTGTCTGAGGACTTGGAGGTACTATCTCCTCGGAAGCAAGTTCGTTGTGCGGATGGACAATGTCGCCACAAGCTACTCTCAAACACAAAAGAAGCTGTTACCAAAGCAAGCAAGATGGCAAGACTTCCTAGCGGAATTCGACATGGAGTTTCAATACAAACCCGGAAGGGAGAACCATGTGGCTGATGCACTTAGTCGCAAAGCTGAGTTAGCGGCGATGTGCCAGCTCCATGGAGCGAAAATCCGCGAAGGGACTTGCGAGGACCCTGTGGCTCAAGGACTCGTGCGACTGGTCAAGGAGGGCAAGGCGTAGCGGTTCTGGGTTAGCGATGGACTGCTCCTAACCAAGGGGCGTCGCGTCTATGTGCCAAAGTGGGGCAATCTCGCTGGGAGCTCATAAGGGAGTGCCATGACTCCAAGGGGGCCGGACAGCCGGGGCAAAAACGAACTCTGGCACTAATGGAGGCCGCATACTATTGGCCTCACATGCGGGACGATGTGGAGGCGTATGTGCGGACTTGTCTTGTGTGCCAGCAGGATAAGGTGGAGCGCCAGAAACTAGGAGGCCTCCTCGAGCCACTACCAACACCAACGCGTCCATGGGAGAGCGTTTCGATGGACTTCATCTCCGCTTTGCCCAAGGTGGGGGCATTGGGATCAATTCTTGTGGTGGTGGACCGATTCTCCAAATACGGAACCTTCATAGTGGCATCAGCGGATTGCACGGCGGAGGAAGCAGCGCGGCTCTGCATTAGCAATGTGGTGACGTTTTGGGGGATCCATAAAAACATTGTGAGCGATCGTGACCCAAGGTTCATTGGCAAGTTCTGGACAGATGTGTTCCAGATCTTGGGGTCGAAATTGATCTTCTCTACAAGAGGAGTACTTGAGGTACTATGTGAGTGCTAGTCAGAAGGAGTGGGTACATCATCTGGATGTGGCCCAATTCTCTTACAATTTGCGGAGGAGCGAATCTACGAACCACAACCCGTTCGAGCTTGCAACGAGAAGACAGCCGCTCGCTCCCCAGTCTGCTGCTGCGGACGAGCAAGACCGTAGCCCTATGGCTCTTCAATTCACCTTGCATCTCCAAGAAAAGGGAGACATCGCGAGGGCTTGTTTGGAAAAAGAGGCGCATCGGATGAAGAAGTGGGTCGATGTAAAGCGGTGACCCTTGGAGTTCTCTAAGGGAGACCAAGTCTTGGTCAAGCTCCAGCCACAACAATTCAAAGCCTTTCGCAAGATTCATTGCGGTTTGATATGGAAGTACGAGGGTCTGTTCACTGTGGTGAAGCGAGCAGGCAAAGCTGCCTACAAATTGCAACTACCAGCTAACCTGCGGATCTACCCTATCTTTCATGCGAGTTGCTTTCGGCCATTCCATGATGACCCCGAGGATCCCAACAGGAGCGTGTCGCAGCGCCCTCCCGCTACTATGACAACATCCATTGACAAGGAGGTCGAGACTTTGCTGGACACTCGCACCATCCGTCATCGCGGAGTCCCGCCGAGTGTTGAGTACCTAGTCAAATGGAAGAACCTCCCGCATGGCGAAGCAAGCTGGGAGAAGGCTGACATTCTCTGAAAATATTCCATCATGATTAAGAAATTCCAACACCAGCGCGCAACGAGGGCGTCTGCGCATTAGGTGGGGGAGGTTGTCAGGGACTTAACTTTTTCTGTGGATTTCTCCTTTGCAATCTATCAAACTCCAAAGGAAAATAACTTCGTGAGGTTTTGCTACATCCATCTAGAAGTTTCTTCTCGAATCTCAAGACGTCGTACGCGGAAGCCGAAGAGTCATGGACTTCTTCAAGTTTCTTTATAAAATAATAAATGTAGGACTCTTGGAAGCTTGCAGCCTCCCATTTTAGCTTGTACTTTTGTGCCACTTGACATCTTTTTATTAGGCTTATGGGCGGCGAGTGGTCTATATAAGATTGTGGCCTTCAGCCCCATAAGATAAGTAAGAATCAGTTGTACTTTTCTACTATTCCATAAATACAATCTCTCTTTCTCAAACTCCCTCTTATACTTTAACTTAGAGCGAGTAGGTCCAAGTTCGCAAGAGGAGGTGTAGACTTGCTCACTTCGTGAAGAAAGACGAGCGCCGTGCGGATTTTTCAAGCAATTTCGGTTAAGTCCGTGGCACAAGTATTTATACAACTATTTTTTTTAAAAAAAATTGAGTATTAAATAATTAAAAGTAAAATAAAATTAATATAAAAAAAAAAATTTGGAGAGATGAAGTGTAAGTTTTACGTATAAAAAAGCTCACTTATCTATTAAGTTCGAATTTTAGTATTAAAAAATAAAAATACAATGAAATTAATATAATAAAAAATTTATTTTAAATTTTTTTATCTCTTAATATGAAAAAAATAAAAATATAATAAAATTAATATAATAAAATAGAGAGAAGATGAAAGAATAGATTGTAAAATTTATATCTAGTACAGATGTCTTTGCTCAAAACTTTATTAACCACTTCCCTTTTTTTTTCTACTCAACCAAAAAGAAGAAGACCAAGTTGGTATATGAATGATTCAAAGGTTTTGAAGTGTTCCAAATAGAAGAGTACACAAAGAGAAGAGAGAGAGAGAGAGAGAGAGAGAGAGAGGAGGGAGGGAGGGGGGAGCTGAAGGAAAGGGAGAAGAAGAAGAAGAAGAAGAAGAAGAGGAGGAGGAGGAGGAGGAGGCAGAGGAAGAGGAAGAAGAGAGATGAAGTCCCAAAGGAATTTCTCAAGAACAGAGCCTAAAAGGGTGGGGAATGTGACCATCATCCTGGCCATATTCCTCTCCCTTTGTGTTCTCTCTATCATCAAGTCCCACTTTGCTCCTTATGGTATTCTTAATCTCTCTCTCTCCCTCCCTCTCTCTCTCTATATGTATCTCTCTCTCTCTCTAAATTAAGTATTTTTTTTTTTTTTTGAAGCAGTGAAATCAGATGAGCCAGTGGTGTTTGAGGAAGAGAGGAAGGAGAGCTTGAAGATGGAAAAAGAAGAAACAAAGGAAACAGTTGAATCTACTACAATAGGTTTGTTCTTTTTCTAAAAAAAAAGAAGAATTATATATATACCAATGCATATATGAATCACCATAAATTAGAGCACAATTTGCACAACCATGTAGTATAGATCGATATCTTTCAAATCGTGAACAAATTTGTTACTAATAATAATTAAACAAAAATCAGCATTATTATTATTTATTTTTTTTTTTTTTTGGATCTGTAGAGGACGAAGACGACGAAGCGGAGGCGGTCGACCTCAGCAAGCCGACGTGCTACGAGTCGAGCCGGCGGTCGGACACGTGCGAGGCGGCCGGCGACGTCCGGGTGCAGGGCAGCACGCAGACTGTCTACATTCAGCCCCTGACCCAGGAATGGAAGATCAAGCCCTACTGCCGGAAGCACGACGCCTTCGCGCAGTCCCACGTCAAGGAATGGACTCTCAAACCCTTCTCCGCCGCCCGCCCGCCCCCGGCCTGCACCAAGAACCACTCCACCACCGCCATGATCTTCTCCACCGGCGGATTCACCGGAAACTTGTTCCACGACTACACGGACGTGCTGTTTCCGGTTTTCATCAGCTCGTTCGGATACCATGGTGAGGTGCAGTTCCTAGTGAGCACCCTCAAGCCCTGGTGGATCAGCAAGTACCTGCTGATCTTCCAGCAGCTGTCCAAGTACGAGATAATCGACATCGATGCCGACGACGAGATCCATTGCTTTCCGCGCGCCGTCGTGGGGCCGACTTTCCACAAGGAGCTGGGCGTGGACGCGGGGAAGACGGCGGGGGGTTACTCGGCGGTCGACTTCCGGAAGCTGCTGCGGCGGGCGTTCGCGCTGGAGCGGGCGGCGGCGGCGCCGAGCGGGGACCAGTGGGACATCCGGCGGCGGCCGCGGCTGCTGATCATCTCCCGGAAGAACTCCCGGACGTTCCTGAACGAGCGGGCGATGGTCGACATGGCCAGCAGCCTCGGCTTCGACGTGCGCGTCGGCGAGCCCGACATCAACACCGACGTCGCCAAGTTCGCGCGGCTCGTCAACTCCGCCGACGTCATGATCGGCGCTCACGGGGCGGGACTGACGAACATGGTGTTCCTCCCCGCCGGGGCCGTCCTCATTCAGGTCGTCCCCTTCGGCGGCCTCGAGTGGCTCGCCCGCGGAACCTTCCAGGAGCCCTCCAAGGACATGGAGATTCACTACATCGAGTACAACATACAGCTCGACGAAACAACACTGAGCGAGCAATACCACAACGACCACCCCGTCCTAAAAGACCCTGCCTCAATCCACAGGCAAGGCTGGGACGCGCTTAAGACCGTGTATTTGGACAAGCAGAATTTGAGGCCACATCTGGGGAGACTCAAGAACACCTTGTCCCAGGCTCTAAAGCTCTTGCCTCATACTCATACTCATTAAAAATAATCAATAATAATAATAATAATAATAATGGAATTAGCTAGGAGAGAGAAGGAGTTAGTTAGATTATGTTTCTCTTTAATAATTTTTATTTTTATTTTTATTTTTTTTGGGGAATTTGATATTTGTTTTTTTTCTTATTATTTTAAGTGTAACAAGATAAAAAGATCAGTGTGGTGGTGGGTGTAAGATGTAAATGGGCTTAGATGGAATTTGCTAATAAGAAAAAAAAATAGTTTTTAATAAAATCCTTTAATTTATCATTAGGGCGCATGATATGTGGTGGGTTTGGAATAATATATATTTTTTTCTTTCTTAATTTGGATAGTTTTATATATAGGTAACATAATATCAAGTCAAATCAGGTTACAAATGGTTCAAGAATTTTTTTTGTTCACAATTAAAAATCTTTTATTTATTATTATTATTATTTTTCGGTGGACATATGAAATTCTAAACTTCTTTGACTTAGTCTTAGATTTTTTTCAACTGCACTGTATTTATAACTTAAAAAAAAAAAAAAATTATCATGTTATTGTATTCTAATTTCTTAAAGTGGTGAATTTTTGTAGCTTTATCCTAAAGTTTATCTTTATTAAGGGTATGTTCTCATCTTTTAATAAATATATTAAATAATTTAGACCAAATCATCATGCTATTAAAGATGCAATGTGCAATAATAAATGCCATAACCCTAGGAGACCCCTACTAATTAACATAATTAAAGTAACCATTACATAAATCAACTAATTGTTTCCATCATTAAAGCAAGAAGAAAAGAATAAAAGGATTGTGCAATAATTGACAGAGCCAAGTCACTTTCTCTTTTTTCTTTTTTTTTTTTAATATATATATATATATATATATATATATATATATATATATATATATATATATATATATATATATATATAATATGCAGTGGTGGGAATCACCTCATCTAATCATAGGGACCACAATGAATGGAACCATGTGGTAGATTTTTTTATTTTATTTTTTTACTTTTTATTTATTTATTTTTTTTAAAATTTTTTTTGGAGATAAGGGAGATGAACAATGGAGAAGGTTCTAGGAGCTTTGCCTTGCTGATTTTGTTGGATTTTGGCTTCACAAGAAGTTACGAGGTGGGGGATCTTTTCCTTGATCACATCAAAAATTGGAGGTGGGGATCTTTTCCTTGATAGCGTCAAAAATTGACAATATATATATATATATATATATATTGAGTGAAGCTTATATATTTTTAAAATTATAAACAAAGATATATTTGTAAATTTTTTACTATTGAATTTGTATTGAGATTTGTGATTTTATAAAGTCAATTAAAGAAAGAGAAAGAAAAAATAAATAGCATAAAGCTCAATACAAATTCAATAATAAAAAATTTATAAATATATTTTTGCCTATGCTTTTAAAAATATATAAGCTCTCTCTCTCTCTCTCTCTCTCTCTCTCTCTCTCTCTCTCTCTATATATATATATATATATATATATATATATATATATATATATATATATATATATAGGCTGAAATACAATCGATAGCACCAAGCCATTGATGCTATCGATAGTATTCTAGCCGGACTATATATATAGAGTCTGGCTACTATACTATTAATAGTATCAACTATCAAGTTATTGGTGCTATCAAGTTTTTTACCTTTAAATCAACCACTTTGATCATTTTCATCCGTTAGATTTTACTATTTCTCCAACCACCTATTAAACCCAAGGGGCTCATTATCATCTTAACCACACATCTTTTAATTCAAGGGTTAAAAACTTAATACCACCAATAAGTATTCCATCCTAGCTCTCTCTCTCTCTCTCTCTATATATATATATAAAAGAGTTTATATGCTTTTAAAAATATAAGCCTATTCATATTTGTGAATTTTTTACCATTAAATTTGTATTGAGATTTATATTTTTTATTTTATATTTTTCTCTTTTTAATTGACTTTACAAAAACACAAATTCCAATACAAATGCACAAGTATGAATAGACTTGTGCTTTTAAAAGCATATAAGCTCTACTTTCTCTCTTTCTCTATATATATTTTAAAATATTGTTATTTATCAAGATTAAAATATATAAAATTTATCGTAATTATCACGAATTTTGATCAAACTATTTAGTCATTAAAATTTTTAATTTTACTATCTAATTTTTTTATTATTTAATCTATATCAATTAATAATTTTTTAATTTTAAAATTTAAATATGCCACTTATCTTTAAGGACTAAGTTAAAATATTTTATAAAATACCTAAAAACTTATTAAATTAAATAATTATCTAAAATTTAATATCAAAATAATTTTCAAATAATATAAATCAAACAATAGTTAGTCGAATTAAAATAATCTATAATTTAAATATATATTCTACACACTTTCACCTTAACTTAAATAAGCTACTTTTATGTTTGGTATTGTCTAAATATCATATTATTTTTGGGGCAGCTTTGGAATTAAAATATTAATAGTTGTTACTAGATTGTGAATAATATGAGAATAGTAAATTATTATTACTAACTAGTCAATTTCTATGCCAAAATTTTCTTGGTGTGTCACTTAAGAAGACCCTAGAAACCAATTATAAACAATAAATTAAAAGAAAATTATAATTGTTTGATCATTGTTAATTATGACTTATTTCACTCAATTGAATCAAATTAAATGTCTACCTACTGGTTTCTACATCACATATTTTCTTTTTTAATAAATATAAAAGTAGAACATAAAAAATTAGGAAGTCACTATTAATGTAGAGTTAAGATTGTCACATGGATTGACTCTTTTTTTATCTAATAATAATAATAATAATAATAATAATAATAATAATAAATTCATTAAATGGCAAATCAAGCACCTCAAAAGTTGGAAATAATAATTGGGACCATTCACTAACCACCAACCCATTTAAACTGAAGCTGCTTATCTTGGTTAGGTTTTGCCAACATTAATTTCTTATTTAATTATATGTGACACAACTATATATATATATATATATATATATATATATATATATATATATATATATATATATGAAAAAATAGCAGTTATTTTGGCTCACAATAATAATTCTCAAGTTTATTATTCTTTCTAATCCCATTTAATCATATCTCAAATTTTGTATCATTGAATCTATGGATGCATGGATGGTGAGTAATTTGCATTCCATGTTTTTATGGGTTTATTTTATGAGGAAGAAAAAAAAAAAAGAAGTTGATGGTAACTTTTCGGTGCTCATTTCTTTTTGATAAGAATGTATAAAACTTATCTTAATTATCACCCATTTGAATCCGACTATTTAATTTTTAAAAAACTGATTTTTTAATTTATTTGATTTGAGCCAATTAGTGATTTTTTAACTTCAAATTTTATTTGAGCTAATTAGTATATTTTTTATAATTTACATAACTATAAATTTATTAAAGTGAGCGATTTGTTTAATTTTATATTCGAAGAGCCATCAAATTATTTAAATCAAGCAAATTAAAATATTGAATATTAATATTAAAATTTTGACAGTTTAAATATATAGTCGAATCAAAATAGTCTATAGTCTAAAAAAAAATTATATATTTATATATATTTTTTTTGTAAAGGAAGATGGCCTGCTAGATTATCAGTAATCACTAGAATAAAGAAATATATTTTAAGGCCTTTGAATTGTATTAAAAGGCTTTTGGATTGTATTAAATTTGAGATAATTAAAAAAAAAAAAAAAAAAAAAAAAAGCCTTTGTTATAGCCTATAGTGCTATTTGTATTGTCTGAAAGTATTATTTCAAATGTATTTCAAACTAAATATGTATGCGAGTAACTGATCATTTGATAGTTAAAAACAACATAAAACAAATCCTTAATATAATTAGTTATATTTATTTAAGTTGAGATTTTAAACATTTTCTTTTTTTGTTGATTGAACAAAATATTATCTATTCACATCCGATCCACCAGCAATAATAATTTGTTGGAAAACCACAGAATATTTAAAGTAGTTATTATTAATTTCTATATATGTACCTAATCATAATTTCATTTAAATTTATATAGATCGGACAATCCTAAAAGATATAAATTCCTTCATAGTCCAATGTTTGTCTTCCTAATCTAGACTTTGATAGTTGTTGGCTCTGATACCAAATGTAACGATCCTGTCCACTAGTAATAATAACTCGTTGGATCCAAACTACGACTCAAAATATTTAAATCCAGTTATTATTATTAGTGTCCATATTCAGTATAGTTGACACACTTAGTATGATAGGACTAAGTTAGAATACTTTTAGAAGCATGCATTAGTTCTTAATACTTCCATATCATTTTGATGATGGAGTGTTCGTATTGACGATCAATATACTTAAATATGATCTACATATAATATTTGAAGTTACTAAAAATCAATTTTAGTAATATTTTTTATAATACTTACCTAATAATCAAATAGTTGTAATACCTACATTATCCAAAACTAGTTCTAAAACTACTTGTTGCATCATCCTAATTATTACTCCTAAAAAACTTCTAACTCCATTATAGTACCCTTTATATGAACATTTAGAGCATGCACTTTAACATAATGTAGAGATAGCTAGAGAATATCACCATACTTCAAGATGAAAGATAAATATTCTTGGGAACATATATTTGTAAACTTCCTTTTTCATGCTTTTTAGCCAAAGCGTCCTCTAAAGAACATTTTGATTCCTTTCGTATACTCCATGATTAGTTTTAGGAAATTGCATGCTTACCCATATGCTAAGTTACAAATATACCCATGCCAATTATTATTATTATATTATATATATTATATATATATTATATTTATATATATATATTATTATTATTATATATTATTAAATATCGATTGTATCAATCATTGGTACTATCATTTAATCAAATAAGAAATGTGCGGTTACGATGATATTGGTCCCCTAGGGTTTTGTACGTCCAAACCCACTTCCCAGGGGGTCACCCATCCTAGAACTACTCTAACTCACGCTTAACTCTCATGTTCCTCTTTTATCTTGCTATCATCCAAAATGTTGATTTAAATATTATATTATTTATATAAGATCCGACAGCAATAATCCGTTGGTGTCACATTCTCACCCCCCAAAGCCCTGACGTCCACGTTAGGCTCAAGCCACTCACAAGCACCCGATGTAACTCGTCTCGCTAGCCTTAGCCGACCTTGTGAGGGGCTGCACTCCACTCACTCGGTTTAGCCGGGGAGCCTCGCTCTACTCATACACAACCCTGGCTCACCAGACTCATCTGAGATTTCCGCTAGTCTTGTCTCTAGATACCAACTGTGACGCCCCACTTTCGGGGGTCACCCATCTCTGACTACCAAATGTAAGACGCTGTCCACTAGCTAATAACTCGTTGGATCCAAACTATACGGGTTAGAAATTTTAGACCCAGTTATTATTATTAGTGTCCATATTCAGTGTTGTTGACACACTTAGTATGGCAGGACTAAGTTAGAATACTTTTAGAAGCATGCATCTAGTTCTTAATACTTCCATATCATTTTGATGATGGAGTGTTGGTACTACGATCAATATACTTAAATATGATCTACATATAATATTTGAAGTTACTAAAAATAATTTTAGTAATATTTTTTATAATAGAAACCTAATAATCAAATAGTTGTAATACCTACATTATCCAAAACTAGTTCTAAAACTACTTGTTGCATCATCCTAATTATTACTCCTAAAAAACTTCTAACTCCATTATAGTACCCTTTATATGAACATTTAGAGCATGCACTTTAACATAATGTAGAGATAGCTAGAGAATATCACCATACTTCAAGATGAAAGATAAATATTCTTGGGAACATATATTTGTAAACTTCCTTTTTCATGCTTTTTAGCCAAAGCGTCCTCTAAAGAACATTTTGATTCCTTTCGTATCCTCCATGATTAGTTTTAGGAAATTGCATGCTTACCCATATGCTAAGTTACAAATATACCCATGCCAAATCCTATTAATATATATATATATATATATATATAATATATATATATATATATATATATATATATATATATATATATAATTAGGCTAGATTACTATCGATTGTATCAAATCATTGGTACTATCAATTTTTTAATCATTGAATTAAGAAATGTGCGGTTACGATGATATTGGTCCCCTAGGGTTTTGTGACGTCCACTGTGACGCCCCACTTCCCAGGGGGTCACCCATCCTAGAACTACTCTAACTCTAGCACGCTTAACTCTCATGTTCCTCTTGGATCTTGCTATCATCCAAAATGCTATAGCCGGGTTAGAGATTTTAGTCATATTATATTATTTATATAGAGGACTAATCCAAATTCCGGGGGTGTCACATTCTCCCCCCCTTTAAGCCCTGACGTCCACGTTAGGCTCAAGCACACTCACAAGCACCAGGCGATGTGAGACTCGTCTCGCTAGCCTTAGCCGACCTTGTGAGGAGCTGCACTCCACTCACAACGGTCATTAGCCGGGGAGCCTCGCTCTACCCGATATATAACCCTGGCTCAGCCAAGACTCATCTCACATTTCCGGCTGGTGAATGTCTCTGATACCAACTGTGACGCCCCACTTCCCAGGGGGTCACCCATCCTAGAACTACTCTAGCTCTAGCACGCTTAACTCTTATGCTTGGATCTTGCTACCATCCAAAATGCTATAGCCGGGTTAGAGATTTTAGTCCTATTATATCATTTATATAGAGGACTAATCCAAATTCCGGGGGTGTCACAGGTTTAGTGGGTGGTTGGTTGAATAGAAAAAATTTTAGGGGACCACTATAATTCCAACCGCATATTCTTTTGTCCAACGGCTAGAAACTTGATAACACCAATTGCTTGGTACTATCGATAGTATTCCAGACGGACTCTGATTGAATAGGAAAAATTTTAGGGGACCATTATAATTCCAACCGCACATCCTTTCATCCAACGGCTAGAAACTTGATAACACCAATTGCTTGGTACTATCGATAGTATTCCAGACGGACTGACTCTCTCTCTCTCTCTCTCTCTCTCTCTCTCTCTCTCTCTCTCTCTCTCTATATATATATATATATATATATATATATAGATATATATATAGAGAGAGAGAGAGAGAGAGAGAGAGAGAAGAGAGAGAGAGAGAGAGAGAGAGAGAGAGAAATTTGTGTGCTTTTAAAGTTTGGAGGTTACCGTGCTTCTAAATTATTTTCGATATTGGGACTTCCGAATGAACGATCGACTCCGTTAGACTTGATTTAGAATATTTTAATTATTTAGAAAATAAATTTTGAGATTTTTTTATATCATTTACCTAGTAATCGAAAGGGCTCAAAATTAACGGCCAAAAATAAAAAAACTCACAAAATGTGATGATATGATATTAAAATTTTAGATTAAAAATATTGATTTTGTTTTATATAGTATAAAAAATTTTCTATCAAAATTTCATATGATTTGAATATTTCTATACCGTTAAACTTGCAAACGGCTCACCACAATTATTAAAATTATTGATTTTGAGCTCCTTTGATCACTAGGCAAATGATATAAAAAATTGTAAAATTTATTTTTTAGATCTTATAAATACCCTAGATCAAGTTTAACAATCGTCCATTCCCAACATTGAAAATAATTTAAGAGTACGAAAGCCTCCGTACATCTCTCTCTCTCTCTCTCTCTCTCTCTCTCTCTCTCTCTATATATATATATATATTATATATATATATATATATATATAGAGAGAGAGAGAGAGAGAGAGAGAGAGAGAGAGAGAGAGAGAGAGAGAGTACTATATCATTAATGGGCATTGCTACCTGTACACCCCCTTGGGGGTGTACACTTATATTTACCCATCATTAATAGTATCAAGTCATTGGTGTTATTAGATTTCGGCCTTTAAATAAAAGGATGTGCGGTTAGAATATCTCCTTAGGGTTTAGTGGATGGTTTGTAGAATAGTATAATTTAAAAGGTGAAAATAGTCTAAGGGATAGAACTAATAGCAGAAAACTTAATAACACCAAGTACTTGGTTCTATTAATAGCATAGTAGTTGGACACACACACGGACACGCTATATATATATATATATATAGAGTAGAACTTATAAATTTTTAAAATCACAAGACTAACTATATTTATAAATTTTTTACCATTAGATTTGTATTAAAATTTGTGCTATTTATAAATTTTTTAAAAGTATATAAGCTCTACTATATATATATATATATATATATATATATATATATATATATATATATATATATATGTTGGGAATCTGGTACTCGTCCTAATATCAAATTTTGAGAATTCGCAACTCACTCTAATACCGATTGTTGTTGATATGATACCCGCTCCATTACTGATTATTGGGATTTTGCAACGAACGTACCAAATCAAAATTTTATTATAAATCCGTCTCCTCGGCAGAAAAAAAAAAAAAAAAAAAAAAAAAAGTAGCTCTCATTTCAAACCCTCTGAATTTCTCTCACATCTCTTTCATCTTCTATTTATTCAAAGATTACTCTCTCTTTTTCTATTTGGTACGGACAACCATTACACATCTCAAGGGCACTGCCGTACTACACTTTGGCTACTCCAAATTGCATACATGGAGCTATTTATAAAGCTCAATCCAAGATGTACTAAAATTCTAATATAATAAAAATTTTACTCTAATTAATATTTAAATTCAAATTAGTTTATCTCCAATAGTTTTAAATATTTATTCTAATTTAACTAGGATTCTACTACAAATCTGATCAAGTACTAATTTTCATCTTGGTTGGATTTGTAGTCTTTAACCACTACGTCGAGCTCATCATGCAAGCTCTACTTTGAGCTTATCTCCTCCACTCGATGTCGCTGCATTTGCCGCTCAATCTCGAATGACTGTACATTTGCAAATTTTTGGAACTCAAACAGCTTTTGCTTATGTTCTAACTGTGCTCTCATTCAGTGTTCGCCTCGCTTGTTCGCCTCGCACACTACCCAATCTTGCATTTGGACTCATATCTCTACCTGAAGCTGAAAATTTGTAACCTTTCGAGTCCAATGCGTTTAATGAAATCAAATTATGCTTCAAATCAAGAACATGTCGCACACCTGTCAGCATCCTCACAACTCCATAGTGCATTCGGATCTTCATCGTGCCGACTCTTAAAACTTTGCACGCAGTCCCGTTCTCAATAAGAGCCTTTTCACCTTCGGTCGCCTTATAGGTAGCAGCAGACACTTTATTTGAACAACTTGTTAGATTTTGTATGGTTATTAGTTGTTTTTACTTTTATTTATTAATTGTATATCTCTGGTTCAGAAGCTCATGTAGGCTCGTCGCATCTTGTATTCATAGTGTGAACAATTATTGCTTCATATACAACTTGTTCGTCAGGGACTTTATCATGTACAGATCTTCTAACTTCTTGCACAACTTTGCCTATGTCGACTTGCTGGTTATATTGTAAAGAATCTCATATGTTAATAATAGATGAAGCTTACTCAATGCCTACCACTCCATCTTTTCCCATACCTCTTAATCCGATAATAACATTTTGGACGGTAATTAGGCCCAAAAGGTTAAGAGGGTTAAGCGTGCTAGGGATAGAGTAGTTCTAGGATGGGTGACCCTATTGAGAAGCTAGGCATCACACACACGTAGTGCCGCAAGTATTCCCTCAAATAGATCAATCATCCACTTCGTCTGCCCATAGGTTTATTGGTGAAAACTGGCAGAGAAAAGCAACTCAAACCCAAAGATCTGAAATACATTCGTCCAGAACTTGCCTATAAACTTGGGGTCGCGCTCGCTCACAATGCTTATTGGGATCCCCCACAGCTTCACAACATGGTTGATGAAGAACCATGCCACCTTTCTGCTAGAGTCGTGATGAAGATTTCGTATCCGGAGAAATAGTCCACTACCATGAGGATGGACCTAAGCGCCCTCACTTTTGACAAGGCGGATATTAAGTCTATGAAAATTCTTTTCCACAGGTGGGATGGTATAGGTGGAGACTCGAGGAGGTCACTTTGCCTTTGATGCTCAACTTTGTTCTGTTGGCACACTAGGTGTGATACCCCCAAAATTTGAAATGATCCTATATATAAATAATATAATAGGACTAAATCTTTTAACCCGGCTATAGTATTTTGGTGGTAGCTAGGCCCAAGAGGTTAAAAAAGTTGAGCGTGCTAGAGCTAGAGTAGTTCTAGTATGGGTGACCCCTTGGTATCAGAGTCATTCACCGGCCGAAAATATGAGATGAGTTTCAGCTGAGTCAGGGTTATACAGCGGGTAGAGCGCGGCTTCCCGGCTAATAACCGTTGTGAGTGGAGTGCAGCTCCTTACAAGGTCGGCTAAGGCTAGCGAGACGAGTCTCACATCGCCTGGTACTTGTGAGTGTGCTTGAGTCTGACGAGGACGTCAGGGCTTAAAGGAGGGAGAAATGCGACACCTCCGAAATTTGAAATAGCAATATATATAAATAATATAATAAAACTAAATCTCTTAACCTGTCTATAGCATTTTGGATGGTAGTTAGGCCCAAGAGGTTAAAAGGGTTGAGTGTGCTAGAGCTAAAGTAGTTCTAGGATGGGTGACCCCCTGGAAAGTGGGACGTCACACTAGGTAGGTGCGGACATAGGCCTCTATGTCTTCGTGCAAGCGAGGCTAGTAGTATGCGTCCTCAAGTAGTGCCAAGGTCTACTTATGCCCTGGGTGGCCCATCCACTTGGAGTCTCGTCGCTTCCTCGTAAGTTCTTAATGAAGGTTGCCCCACTTAGGCACCCACCACTCCTTTGTGAGTAGCAACTCATCACTAAGCCATAATTGTTGCGCCTATCCTTCTTAACAAGCCGCACGAGTCATTAAGCCATAGGGTCTTTGCAAGTCATTTCGTGAATTCACTTCCTAATTACTCCTTGGAACTAGCACACTGAGGGAATTCCACTTTGTGTCTGAGTGCATCTGCCACACAATTCTCCTTACCAGCCTTGTATTAGAGCTGTATGTCAAACTCCACTAAGAAGCCTTGCCACCTTATTTGCATAAGTGACATCTTTTTTTGAGTCTGGAAGTAGCTAGAGGCAATGTTGTCTATTTGCACTATAAATTTGGTTGTAAGGAGATAGTGTCACCACGCCCTTAGGCAATACACAACATCAATTATTATTATTTTCGAAATAGTGTATCGTCGCTTAGTGTCGTTGAGCTTGCAGCTAAGGTAGGCGACCGGAAGTAGACAAAAGAAGTCGCTATCCAAGGTGGAGTGCTTCTATTGTCACAGGAAATGTCACATTAAGCACAACTGTCATAAGCTTAAAGATGATATGAATGAGCTAAAATGACAGAAGGAAAAAACTGTCGCGGATTAGGACAAAGAGATGGCACAGGCGGTAGAATCGGAGATGATCGATTTCGATGTGCTATATGCGGCAACCGATGATACTAAAATTTTGGATGATGTATGGCTGCTCGATTCAGCATGTTGCTTTTGCGTCTGCTCGGAAAAAGGGTCTTTTGTTCCTATAAGGCGATAAAATATGTAAAAACTCTTATGGGGAACGGGACGACGTGCAAAGTTTTAGGAGTCGCCACCATGAAAGATTCGGATACACGATGGGGTCGTGAGGACGTTGCCAGGTGTACGCCACATTCCTGGTTTGAAGCAGAATTTGATCTCATTAGGTGAGTTAGACTCGAAAGTTTGCAAAATTTCAGCTTCATGTGGAGCTATGAGGGCCTAAAAACGAGATCGAGTCGTGTGCGTGGCGAACAAGCACGAGAACTTGTATGTTCTGAACGAGAGTATAGTCAGAACTGAAGCAAAGCCAATTTGGGTTCCAAAATTTCGTAAAGATGCAATCGCTCAAGATGGAGCGGTGAATGCGGCGTCATCGAGCGACGAAGATAAGCTCAAGGTGGAGCTTGCATGGTGAGCTCGATCGGCGTAGCGGTTAAAAATTACAAATCAAACCAAGGTGGAGATTGTTAAGATTTGATTAGTTTTATAATTAAATCTTATTTGGATTAGAATTAATATTTAAATATGTTAGAGATAAATTAATTATAGATTTAAATAGTAATTAGAGTAGAATTACTAATTATACTAGAATTCGGTATGTTCTAATTGATGCATTATATATAATGCATTAAGGCTTGAAGTCTTGAGGGTGTAGGTAATCCTCTTGAGGTTGTGTGGAGAGATAAGACCGATTGCATGCACCTAGTGCACGAGTATATGTGAGAGAAAAATAGAGAAGTATTTTATGATATAGAAGACGAGAGAATGGTGAGATAGATTCAGAAAAAGGGATCGGGTTGAAGCTACTCTATTGTAGAAGATAAGTTAGTGTAATTTTTCTCTTGGTTAATGAATTTTATTTTACTCGTATTTTTTTTATTTTGATTTTTTTCTTTTTTGTGACTGTGTCGGTTTCAGTTTCTGTTGAAAAAACGAATTTATGATAAAAATTTGATTTGACGTTTTCGTTGCGGAATCTCAATACTAGGTGATACCGATATAGATTGTGATACCGGAGCGGCTTAACAGATTCACAAAATTTGGTATTTGCTCTCTTGGCTTTCACATGAGCTTCTAAATGGATACAGCAAAACCTCTAAAATAGTGTCCTTTTGGAATTTAAGTGATTGCTAAGGAATTGATCGAAAGAAAAATTTTAATTGGTTAGTTCACAACAAAAAGCTCCATCAACCTACGGATGTTAATGAGTACAGGCATATGAAATTTTAAGGAGACTTGAACACGAAAGGTGCGAATTTATCTAATATTAAATAAATATAATTTTAAATATAAATATAAAAAATAAAAATTTGAGTATGAATTTTCTCTCAATTTAATATGAATCCGAATTCGATTTAAATTCGATTAAATTTTACATTATATGATATATATAAATATTTGATATTATATTTAAATTTATATTTTAAAATTTAATATTTTATAATAATATATTTTAAAATATAATAAAATAGAAATAACTACTCCGTATTTAAATATAATAATAAAAAAAGTACAAAGTCCCTTTTGATTTATTTCAGTACAAAATTTTACACTTTTCGAGGCTAGACGTGATTTCCTCGCTCTTTCTCTTTTTCATTAAATAAATATTATTATTTTTTTCTACTTTCGAGGGAACTTTCACAACACATGGGTGACATGCACGTATACGGAGCCAAATCCAAAATAAATAAACAAACAAATAAATAAATTTAAAAATAAAATAAAAAATAAAAAATATTGCATGGTAGTTCCCACGAAACGGTTGTTACGTAACGTTTTGTTGAACGTGACATTTGCCTAGCTAACAGCTAATGCAGGCAAAAACCACCTCCTCCGTGCATAAGTTGACCATTTTTATTTTTTATTATTTTAAAATGTACGAATATCCTGTCACACCTCAATAGTTTTACATCGAATGAAAATATAGTTTCACATCGAATAGAAATATGAATGTATTTGGATATTATAAATATGAATACTAGTAATAATAACTGAGCTTAAGCAACTAGTAATAATAACTTAAGCTTAAGCAAAATATAAAGATCCGACTCACTAGCGTTGGACCCAAACCATTACCAAAAATACTTAAACTCAGTTATTATTACTATGTGGGACTAACACATTCACATTTCCATTCACATTGTACCCACGCATCCACATTTCCATTCGATGTGGGTCCCTCATCAAATGACCCATTCACATCGTACCCACGCATCCTATTCGATGTGGGACTATTGGGGTGTCACAACCTCCCTCATCAAATGACTATCGGTGTGTCCACACATTCACATCCCTCATCAAATGACTATCGGTGTCCACACATTCACATTCCCATTCAATGTGGGACTATTGGGGTGCCACAGAATCCCTCATTTCCGTTTAGGCCTAACGTCTGGGTTGTCACAGACTCCCCAACCCCTGTTTAAGTCATTCAATGTGGGACTATTGGGGTGCCACAGAATCCCTCATTTCCGTTTAGGCCTAACGTCCTCGTCAATCCTAGTTGGGCTGACGAGGACGGCTCTAGGCCTGACGTTCTCGTCAGCCCAAACACACATACAATAGTCCAAGATCACCAGACGGGGTGCCACAGAATCCCTCATTTCCGTTTAGGCCTAACGTCCTCGTCAAGCCTAGTTGGGCTGACGAGGACGGCTCTAGGCCTGACGTTCTCGTCAGCCCAAACACACATACAATAGTCCAAGATCACCAGACGATGTGAGACTTGTCTCGCTAGCCCTGTCATCTAGACTGCTAATCCTGTCATCTAGACTCAGACTCAGCCGAGACTTGCCACACACTTCCGGCTGGTTATATTCTCTGATACTAAATATAGGCTGGTTAATTATATTCTCTGATACTAAATATAAAGACCCAACCCAGTAGCAATAATAACTCGTTAGGTCAAAACAATAGCTCAAAATGTTTAAGTCCAGTTATTATTACTAGTATTCATATTTTATATATACCCAAATATATTTACATTCCGATTCGATATGGGACTATTAGGATGTCGCATACCTCGTATTACAATTTGGTTTCTGTGCTCGTTTAAATATTTTAATTTTTAAATTTTAAAATAATATTTAGTCATTGTTTGGTTTGAAGTAGATTGAAATAACTTAGTTATTTAGAATACGTTAAAGTGTTTGCGTACAAGTATAAATATTAATAATTAAGTCGCAATATTCGAAGAGTACAAAAACTGTTCATACATTTTACCTTTTTATTTTGTAGGTGGAGCATGTGCCCTCAAATTTTGACTAAAATAAGTCATAGTTCATAGCCATATGCACAAGATTTAATAGCTCATACTTTGGGATCTTTTCTATTGATGTATGGTATTGCTATGGATTCCTCAAAATGAATTCAAATATAGTTCATGAATCAGATTTTAAATTTGATATTTAAAATAGGCTAAATTACATACAACTTTGTATAAATACTTGCTTTTAATTTTAATATTTTCTCACTTTCAAAAATCTATTTTTTGCTCTTCTTAAATTTTATAAATATTTTTAAAATATGACAATGTTAATAGAGAAAAAAAAAAAATCAAATTGTCCTTACTTGTTATATAAAAAAATAATTAATAAAATTTTAATATATTTTATAATTTTTAAGAATATTTTTCATATAAATTATAAAAAATAGATGACCGAATATGATAGAGAAGGACTAAATGTATCAATTTAAAATTTTGAGAAGATAAATTATAAGTTTTTGAAAGTCAGGCAAAAATAAAAAAACCATTACTTACAAAATAACTTTTATGTATTTTAACTATATATATATATATATATATATATATATATATATATATATATATATATATATATATATATATATATATATATTATTGGCGAGTGTATTTACCTCAATCCTAAGAAATTTTATTTGATTTTTTTTAGTGAAAAAATAATATAATGGCTAATTCAATTATCATGTTATTGTTCTTTAATTATGTGATAGTTGAATTACATATTATATAATCTGGATACCATCAAATGAATTGACTCATCAATTTTTTTTGGATGGCGTGGTTGCTGTATCAGCTCCTATACACTATCGCTCTCTGCTGAGGAAAAGTCTAAAATACACACAAAAAAATAAATAAATAAAATAAAATAAAATAAATAAATAAATAAATAAATATTTATTTTTTAACTTTTTTATCTTTGACTTTTAAAAGTATATATTTTATCATTTTATAATTTTATATAGATATTTGTATAGAATAGTTTTAAAATTGCGAAGGAGCATATATATAAAAATATCTGTCCACTACAACAAAATTAGATTATAGGGACACAAATTTGTGACACTTTTGTATAAATGTCATATCTATATTCCATCTATATCCAAAATTAGGTTATAGGGACACATTTTTTGGATACATTACAAAAATGTATCGCTATACACCCTAGCGACGGCACATATAAGAATGCTTACAATAAGTGTTGGTATTTTTGCCAGCGATATTTTTTTTAGATTTTAGAAATACTTAAAAGTGTCGCTATAGCATAATTTTGTTGTAGTGGTTTTTAAAATTTATGAATAAAAATTGAAAAAATGAATATGAACAATTTTTTTTTTTTTTTTTTTTTTTTTTTTTGGCCTTAAACCAATTCATATAGAAGTAGATATAGTTTTTGACCCAGTTTGAACACAACTTAGAAGGGTGATTCAATTAATTTGACTCATAAACAATATTTTAGGGTAATTCCCTAGATATTTCTAGTGTTGTTATCTTGATGAAGTAGCTTGGTTCTTTCATATTCTTCAGAATAAATAGAAAATTACAGACAGAGACATTACAACAAACCTAAAATAATGAAATAGCTGACATGAAGTAGACAGTCCCATCAATCTTCTTGGCTACAATGCCATGTTAACCACCAGTATTTCAGATTCAGAATTAATTCATTGGGAGTCTCAGAAGTGTTGTACATGGCCAACTCAGATCATAATATCTTAATTAAGTCTTAGTTTAATTGTGAAATTTAAATTGTTGGTCAAATTGCACAACACTTGAAACAATATTGTAATTCAATGCTTTCATTGAATCCCATTCCCATCATCTCAATATTGTGTTGAATTTGGGTTTCAATTATTTGCTTGTTTGGGTTTCATTTTCACAATTTCTTTTCAGAAACAAATTGTTGGGACAATTTGAATTGCCAATCCCAAGAAGGAAGCTTCCTCTACAAGCAAAATTTTGAATCCAAATTAAAAAAGCAAAGAGAACTGAAACAAAATAAATAAATTCTCTTCATTTGAAATTTCAACATTGTAAGTACAGAGATACCAAAGGCCAGTATGAGAAAGAATATATTTTGGTTTTAATCATGGAAACATATAATTTACTTTGTTCATCTTCCAGTTTCAATATCTTACATAAACAAAAGACCATTAATTTCTTCTGAATCCCAGCAGAAGATGAAAATAATTAAGTGGAAAATAAACAAGAACAAGAACATCTAAAAGAAAAGGTATACAAAAATCCTTCAGATCAAATTAAAATGGCCTCAAACAAGTACTCTTTTTAAGGGTTGAGTTGATCAAGTGCTTCCACTAGCACCTTCCTGAACCTCTTCACATCAAGTTTCACATTTTGGTTATCCATGAATGTCCTCCTAATGAAATCGAAACCGCGCTTGTGGACCGCGAACGGGTTCTTGAACATCTCGTGATCGCGCGGATATTGCTCTAAGAGGCTACTCTCCTCAGGTTTAATGCTATATTGTGAGTACCTTAAACCCATTTGGTTCGCGGGATCGCCGAAATCTAGCTTTGCAATCCAATCTAGCCCTCCCCATGGAACTACTTGAATTAGGGTCGCGCTTGGCGGGAGGAACACACAATTCGTAAGACCCGCCCCGTGCACGCCCATCATCACATCGCACGAGTTCACGATTCGAGCGAATCGAGAGAGGTCGGACGACACGTCGGCCTCGCTGACCACCACTTCGAAGCCTAACTCTTCGGCCATCCCGATGATCTCATTGAGATTGAGGAACATCCTTGTTCTCTTCCTCGATATGATAAGGAGCTTCGGCTTCTTGTTAGGGTTCTCCCCGACCGGAGTCGTGGCCTCCCTCTCCACCGAGAACGCGCGCCTCATGAATCGGTTGAAGTCGGCCATCGAATAGTTCTTAGGAGCTTTAGATGAATCAATTGTGAATTCCTTGTAGGCGTGGAGCCCGACGATGACGTTGTTGAAGCAATGCACTTGCTCGTCCTTGCTAAAATCGATCAACGGGTAGTTCGAGAGCTTTTGAAGCACCTTTTGGTACTTGATCACCCACCAGGGATGCATGTCGGAGAGCACGAACTGAACCTCGCCATTGAATTGGTTCGCGGTCGTGAAGAGGGGGACTAAAACATCAGTGAAATCGTGGAAGAGGTTTCCAGTGTAGCCACTTATCGAAAAAACCAGGCCCGGGACATCGTGGTGCTTCGTGCATTGAGGAGCCTCTTTGCTCGATTTCACGGTCAATTCGGTAACATGGCTGAGGCAAAGCTCATCACCCTTTCGCGGGTAAGGCTTGATCTTATAGATCTCATCGCCTTTCGAATCGTCAGACTCCACATATACAATCGAGTTTGATTTCGGGTGAACCCTGATTTCGCCGTCCATTTCGCAGACATTCGCTCTGAAGTTTGAGAAATCACACAGTGGCTTCCTCTCCAGCTTTATGCCTGTTGTTGTACCTTCGCAATCAAAAATCATTCCAAATCACCATCAACTAACAAGGAACTGCGAGTTAAACTTCGAATTAAATGAAAAAAAAGGAAAAGCGGTAACTTGCGAGCGTACTCTGGTGATTCGAATTGCCTTCGTCGTCGTTCTGCATCTGGTTCATTTCGAGGGTAATTGCAGTGTCCAATCTGTTATCTGCGAACAACATTACCGAGAATTCGCTGAATACGGAGGATATATCTATAAAATTTTAGTGCACAAGGATTAATAGGGTGATTAGTAAGGTCACCTGATTTGGTGGCCTCACTTGATTCAGTTTGAATTGAGTCATTTATGGTGTAGTTGGAGATAGTTGGGAGAGTGAGTTTGTGCTTCCCCTTGTGAGAACAAGATTGGGGTTCATCACATTGCTCACTTTCAACCCCTGCTAATTAAAAGTGAAAAAAGAAAGGGAACAAATTTTGTTTTTTAAAAAAAAAAGTAGTGGGCATTAGTACCCATCAAAAATTTCAAAAGTGGTGGCCACAGATTCACCAGCAGCTCATCATCTGCTTTTCTTAAAAGTACTATTTTTTTTTTTTTTTTAAAAAAAAAAAAAAAAATGAATTTTGAAAAGTGGTTCTTTTTTCAAATTGGGGGCTCTATTCCTCTATCTTTTTTATTTTATTTTATTTATTTATTTAAGTATCAAATCTGAGTCAAAATGAAAGTAACTTGTGTGAGATTTAAATGAGGAAACACAAATTGGGAAAAGTGGCTTACCTAATTGATCTGGGTTGGTCACCTGCAGATTTTGATCTGAATCGTCTATTGTGTAGTTTGACACTGTGGGGAGGGTGATTTTGTGCTTTGGCTCTTCTTCTTTCTTCTGTGTCTCATTTTTCTTCCCTGCAATTTTTTTTTTTAAACATAATTTTTTTTTAAAAAAAAACACAACATAGCAATCAAAATCTAAAGAACCCAGAGATCTTCACTTACATTTTGGTTTTTTATCCTCTGCCGCAGTGTCTGGTCGGGGATCTTCAGCTGTAAAACATAAAAAAGTAAAGAAAAAAACATGAAATGCACTTCTTAGAGTTAAGAAAAAGATTGAGCTGAAAAGTCAAAAAAAAAAAAAAAAAAATCTCACAAATTTCTTTGAAATCCATCATCTCCACCGCAGATGACTCCCTGCCGGCGACATTTACCGACGATTTCTGAAAAACCGAGACCGATCTCGCTGAAATCACTCCACAGAAGACAAGATCAGCATTCAAAATAATAGATAAAAAACTACACAAGTGAATGAAAATCTGGAGCAGAAACGAACCATCTGCGGCAGCTGCAGCTGCAGCAGCAGCTGCGGCAGCGGCGTCGGACGTGGACGAGAGGATCGCTTCCGGCTTCGAGACGACGATGAAGGTCAGGGTGACGAGGAAGCCGCCGACGACGATTATCAGCAAGCGGAGCCGCTGCGACTCGAGCCGCAGGCCCCGCACCAGCTTCGACTTCTCCCCCGTCTTCATGCCGTTCCAGCCAAAAAAAATAAAAAAATTAGAATGAAATTGAAATATCTAAACTGACACCACCACCACCACCACCACCACCACTATTTTTTTTTTTTTTTTTTTGGTTTTCTAAATATGTTGAATATGAACTGGTGTAGGAGTGCAGATTTGGGATTCAATGAGAGGTTTGGTAGAGTTGGAGAAAGAGAGTTGCGAGGCTCAAATGGTTGACTAGGGTGGGGGTAATAAAAACAAACTAAAATTCCACATCTAATTCTGCCTAAAATTGTGGACTTGGTCCCTCTTTTGTTTGTGAGTTATAATTTATTGAGTTTGAATTGGTGGCTAAGTGCCCAACTGGTGGGTTTGACACAGTCTCTTTGCTGTGATAACATACATATGTTTTGCATTAAATTTTAGGCTGCGTTTGGTTCGGATATAAACAAAAAATTAGTTATTTCGATGATAAATATAATTTCATTATAAAGGAGTGTACCAGAAAAAGAAAAATTATATTTGGTAAGTTAAAAAAAAATAAGAATAATAGAGAAGATTAAAATTTATAAAATAAAGTAAAAAAAATTAAAATTTTATAAATTTAAATATCTTATAATTTAAAAAAATTTAATTAAAAAAAAATAATAAGCACAGCTGTTACACCTGTGGGGTGGAACAGCTGTTCTACTCTTATACCGGAATAATCTGGTATGAAAGAAACAACTGTTCCCCCTACACTTAAATACTGTTTGGATATAAAGAAGGAAATAACTCCCTTATCTCTCCTTATACGGTTGCCAAACAGGTTAGAGAATATAGCTTTACTAGTTACTCTATCGTATATTTAATTTTAGATGTACGAATAATATTATTAAAAAAATATTTTTTTGTATATCTTAAATGAAGTGTATATATAAGTTTTACTAGTTATTTTGAAATAACTAGGAAATAATTTTTTATTGTAAAATCTTGTAACATTGTACATGTAAACACCCTCGGTTATAGAATAGTTTGAAAGGGACCCTTCATATTTAGATTTTCTTTCTCCTTTATAGATGTAACTTATTAATGACCAAAAATAAATCTACCTGGGACATCCTCAAGGTAAATAATTGGTCCTTATCTCATCAAATCTTCTTTTTTTTCTTTTTTCTTTTTTTTTTTAATTTAAGTGATACCTTTTTATATGTCCTTCCAAATTTTAAAGACGCTAAACTTTTTTATTACTTTTTAAAAATTCTCCATATATTCTTTTTTTTTTTAATTTACTAATCGAATGAAATTTTAGAAAATATTTTAATAATTTAAAATAAATTATAAAATTTTGAATAGTAGTAAGAGTTAAATAAAGAAAAGTTAATTTTTTAAATACTAAAAATCTAATCAATTTTTTTAAATTCATATAAAATGTTGTTGTTGTTGTTGTTATTTTTTTTTTTTTTTTTTTTTTTTTTTTTTTTTGAGTGTACTCTGTTCACTCCGAGGGAGAGGTGTGCATCTTATATCCTTTTATCCAAATGCCCCTCAACTATAGTATTTTTTATTTATATATTTTTTTTATCTAGATAAAATTTATGGATGATTTTGGAATTGTCCCTCCACTGTAGTTAGTTTTTTTCATTAACACTATAATTTATTTTAAAAAAAATTTATAGATAAAATTTATTAGTGATTTTGAAATTACTCGTTAGCTGTATTTTTTTTTTCGATCAACACTTTTGTAAGTTCTTATCGAGACCAAAATTTTCGCCACTTAAGGGAGCGATACGTGGTGGATATCATCGACCCACAGACACCAGCCGACGAGTGAATGAGTCGAAAGAGGAAGACTTGCGTCTCGACCGAGACCGGTCTCAGCCGCGAAGGAAAACAGCGCGCGACGCATACCATCGGCTAGAAGCATCAGCCGAGAGGAGAAACAGTCGAAATGAAGAAACAGTCGAAATGAGAAGGCGCTGACAAATTGTGCAGCACCCAAGAACGATTTCGGCTGACGACGTCCGCTAGATCCTCTCAGTCAGTCGATGAAGAAGGCGGGAGTGTAACGACCCGGTCCACTAGCAATACTAACTCGTTGGGCCCAAACCACAGCCCAAAATGCTTAAGCCCAGTTATTATTACTAGTGTCCATGTCTCATATAAACTCAATCACAATTTCATCCACATTCGATGTGGGAATATTGGGGGCGTCACAGACTTGGGGGCGTCACAGACTCTCCCCCCGTTTAGGCCTGACGTCCTCATCAGCCCATGTGGGACTATTGGGGGCGTCACAGACTCCTTCCGTTTAGGCCTGACGAGGATTCCGTTTAGGCCTGACGTCCTCGTCAGCCCAAACACACACAGCAGCCCAAGATCACCAGGCGATGTGAGACTCGTCTCGCTAGCCCTGTCATCTAGATCTAGACTCAACTGAGACTCACCACACACTTCCGGCTGGTTATTGGCTCTGATACCAAATGTAACGACCCGGCCCACTAGCAATAATAACTCGTTGGGCCCAAACCACAGCCCAAAATGCTTAAGCCCAGTTATTATTACTAGTGTTCATGTCTCATATAAATCCAATAACAATTCCATCCACATCCGATGTGGGACTATTGGGGGCGTCACAGGGAGTCTAAGTTGGCATTCACCCGATTCGAACTGAAAGAGGAAAGATTTTGAATAGAAAGTGAGCGGGCAGCCAACCCAAGACGGCAAGCAGCACCCACCAGTGGAAGGCGCCGAGGATCATGTAATGGTGCGACAATCATGAGATGAACCTAGATGGGAAAAGACTACTATTCAACCAAGGTTTGTTAGGAAGCCGTTCAGGATTTCCTAATGATTCCCCCAAATAACACCGATGATTCAAATCAGTGCTTAATAAGTTGGTTCGGGGTGTGTATAAATTTTCGAACCATCGGAGGAAAAGGAGTCGGCAACTTCGTAAATCCGGTACCACCCTAACTTCTTCATTTATTTAGGAGTAAATTAACTTAATTTTTTTTTCTTTTTTATTGCTTTTCTAAGAGTAGACTTAATTGTAATCTTTCTATTTCATTTCTCCTACTTGTATCTCATTCTTTTATAAATATAAAATATAAACCGCTTCAGTCGTGTCTTTATTTTGTTTTTCCCTTTAGAGTGTAAACTAGCCAATTAACCGTATCTTTATTGGTAATTTTTGTGATTTAATGTTACAATCGGCTCATCAGTCATACATTTATATCTCTACCCGGTTCGACTACCCTAGGTCGAAACAGGTGATTCCTCTATACCTCCGTAAATCCACTTCGGCTGTCCTCAGTCGAGCGATCGTTAGAAGTTACGAGAGGAGAATTCGGCCGAGCGGATTCCTCCTCGGCTCGATCGCTTGATTGTTGGCACGCGACACACTTCGACACTTCTGGAGGGTCACCTGAAGGGACTGATCGTGCAAGCCACATTTTTGACCCCAATAGTTTTAAATTTATTGACCTAAGTTTTTCTAATTAGTCAAGTACACTAATTATTCTAATTTTATTTGCTTGGCAAAATTACTCATAAATCCGATAGAATTTCAAATATAGTTAATAAAAAATCCCCAGTTGTAAATATTTAAAAATTGAAGGAGGTGCCATTCTAAAAAATTAATGTTGAGAGAACTACTCAATAAATAAACTAAAACGGATGAAGTGTTAAGTTTAACAAACTTTATAACAAAAAAATGTCAACAAAAAAATTTGAGTTGAGGAGCCAATTTCAAATAGGCATATAAATGAGGGGGTATTCATAAATTTTCACCTATTGATTACCGGTATTCGTGCCTTGGCATGCGGTGGGGATTAGTAGTCAGCGGTAGCCCACGGGATTCTTTTCGTGTGGGTCCCACAACTTTGTAATTATTTGTACTCTACCCCTCTGTAGAGTTGGAATTATTCCTTGTGTCCTTTTAATTACACAAAACAAAATAAAAAATAAGAAAAAGACACTTTAATTATTTCTTCTTCCTCTTCTTTTTATTTTTACTTTTACTTTTTTTACCTTTGGCATGGTCGTCACTCTTGAGTAGTATTTTGGCATACGGTTGATATATTAATCCTTTTTACTTTTGATTTTCTTTTTTTTTTTTTCAAATTTATTTTCTCTATTATTTTTTTTTATTTTTTGTTTATTTTTTTTTAAAAATGGAGGAGGTGGGCGCAGAATTATATCGCTATTTTTTTTATTGATAAAAAAATATATACAAATTTATTATTTTATGTAACTAAGTTTTATATGAATTTAATTATTTCATAGCAGGAGATTTTAAGTTCACTTTTTTTTTTTCTGAATTCAGGAAAACACAAAATAACTTTTCTAACCTTTTTTTAATTTGTTGAAGTCTAAGCGTCGTGGGCACTGATACGGAATACGAAACACGACACAGCTCGAGCACGGCAATTCAGTAACTTTCAAAAAATTAAAATACGGACACGACATAAAAATAAATAATAAAATATAATATTATTAATATAATAATATATGTTTAATATTATATACATAATATAAATTTTGATAAAATATTATTATATTTTTCATATGAATGAAAGTTTATTAAATTTTTTTATTGATAATTCATATATTCTAAGAAAAAAATTCTTCACCACACATAATTTATTTATATTGTTCAAAAAAAAATTGTATGTACTTATCAAAAAGCTAAAATATTTATCATCTCACATTATATATGTATAAATAAATAAAATAAAAAAATATATATACTTTTTAAATTATATGCACTATGGTTCGGTATTGAACACGCATCCAAAAAATGTCCACATCGGATACGTGTCCAATACGAACATGCGAGACTTATAGAAATGTCCGTGATACATAGGTTGCAGTACATATATTCGGTTTATTAGAATTCTAAATGTCAAAATATGAAGACGAAGAAGAAGTGATTTTTTGGAGGTAGCATGTACGTGCCGGATTGTTGGCACTAATAAATGATTTAAAAAATTTAAATTTTTTTAAAAATATAATCAATTCATTTAAAGCGTATAAATATATTATTTATAGGTCTCAATTGTGACTCGGTCTTAATCTATCTCACGCCACTTCGACGCTCGTCCTCCTCTAGAGCCAATAATTCTCCTTCCAGAACAAGCATGCGAGAATCAAATCTGTAACCTCCGACTCTAATATCACTTATATGATCTATAATCCTATTTAATATAAAATGCAATCAATTTACACTATGTAAGAAAGAAATGTATATATAATATGTACATGTAATACTAGATATTCACTAGTTATATAATTCTATCTATATATAAGTTGTCGGTGCTAACTATTGATTCAAAAAATTTGAACAGTTAGAAATATACAGCTAATTTATTTAAAACTCATAAACACAACGTCACAGGTTTCGATTGTGACTCAATCCAATCCAATCTCACACAATTTCGAGCGTCATTCGGTCTAGTCTGGTCTCACGCCACAATTACTCACTTCATTTATTAAGAGATAATTTTGTTGGATGTAATTTAAAATTTCAGTGTAGCTGGAGATTCATGCAGCTGAAAATACATACAATAACCGTTATAATTATATGTAACTTATTTGGTTGGATGTAGTAAAAACCGCTGTAATTATACGTAATTTATTTAGTTGCATACAATTGAAAAATGTGTTTTAAAAATTTCATCACTTTATATATGGTGTGTTCGGTGACCTCTACTATAGAAGAGAAAATTATTTTTTGTTTAAAAAGTAATTAGAGAGAGAGAGAGAGAGACTGTAACAACAACTCTTATGCTTAATTTTGGATGTATAGCTGAAGAAGAGGGCTCTTTGTTTAAAGTTACTTTCTCGAACATCTGCAGCAGATGAAACTACGATCAATTTAGACGTAGTTCAAACGGCTGCAATTGAACATCCTTACGCAATTTCAACTGCAGTAGTTGAATTCAAATATATTAAACTAAAAACATTGGATTTAGATTTGTATGTATTTACAACACTAATAAAGTTTCAACTATATATATCTGAACAGCCCCTAAGTGAAATAAACTTAGCTATAACTGACCTTGAAAAGTAAAGGCAGACAAAATTAGAGGAAAAGAGAGAGAGAGAGAGAGAGAGAGAGAAAGGAGGAGGAAGGAAGCATGAGGCTAAAGACAACATTGCTTATCCCACAAATTCAATAGTCTTTGGACATGCATGGTTTAACACACATGTTAGGTTCATGTCAATATTAACAAAACATGTGATCTTATTTCTCTCTAATAAAGTTGTCTACCAAATAGCCGCCAATGCCATGAGTTCATTCATGCTCAAAAGTGATAATTGACTACACCTCATTTTAGAGTGTATGATACATATATATATCTCATCTATCTCAGTATGAAATATTTTTTACTGATCATTTCGAAATGATCAGTAAAATCCATCCACTTTGAGATGAGTGAGATGTAAGATGTACAATAATTGCACAAAAAACTATTGTTTTTATTTAAAAAGACTTATTCTCCAAACACTATATGCATATAGAAAATTTACAATGACATAAAATATGGAAAATTTTGAAATATCTAATTTTTTTGTATTGAGCTTGCTTTTTTTTTTTTTTCCTTCAAATCTCTTTAAACCTCTCCACCGACTCTCTTTTTTGTTTGGTAAGTGGTTTGTCAAAATCTAGCAAATAGATACAAATTTTTATTGACTTTTCTCTATATTGTTTTCTTTATAATTATCTTCTATATATATATATATATATATATATATATATATATATATATATATATATATATATATATATATATATTTTCCATGATCTCCATCACAATCATTTAGATTTTCTTTATTCTTTTACTCATCTTTTTCGCTATTTAGAAATTCTTTAGCGGACTTAAAGATCTAAAAATTCTGCTGTGTATTGAGAAATATAAGTTGGACTAGAGGTGTAGTCTCGATAATTATTTTTGTCCATTATATTCTCTAATATATATATTTTTTTTTAATGCTACGAGCTTAATATCCATGAACTTAATTGATAATTAGGTTTGGAAACAAGCTTATATATTTTTTTTTGTTTCTTACATAAGAATAGAAATTATTATAAAAAAATTTTCACACGTGCTTTAAATGACGCTTGAAAAAAAAATATTTCTAAATATTTCTATAATATAGTAAATACCGAAATTTCAAAAAATATCGTCGTATCTCTATTATATTAGATTAATTTATTAAATAATAAATATTATTATTTTTTAATTTTTTAATATTTTAAAAATTTGACACTTTAAAATATTAGAATATATTTTATCAACGCCTGTCATAAACGTCAGTATATATATATATATATATATATATATATATATATATATATATATATATATATATATATATATATATATATATATATATATATATAGTTTTGGGATACTTATGTTAGTCCCCTTTTATTTATGTGAAAATATGTTTAATTTAATTTTCAATACTCTATGCTCTTGTAATCAAATTTTATTTTTTTTAGTAAATGACTATGGATTTTGCTTCCATTTTTTTTATTAGTCTATACCAAATTGAGTAAATTAGGTTTTTTTTTTTTTTTTACCCCCTTTTAGATGAAGAAGAGTACATAACCTAATAAATGCTAGATATTATGGAACAAGAGTTAACTATAGGATGATATAATTACAAAATTAAGTAGGACAAATGACAACACTAAATAAAAGTGAAAATAATAGAGGAGCAAACTTTAATGAGTTAGAAGTACAGGGACCTATAAATTTGGCATGTTTCTAACTAAAGTGCACCTGTGGGTACAAAGATCTCTTTTTCTGAACAATATTTAATTGCTCACCGACGCATAGCATTAATTAATTTATTCTCTTCTTTTTTTTTTTTCTTTTACTTTGCCATATCTCATGTTACATTTGTGGGACCAAATAATAATACTCATTAACATATAGAGAAAAGGGTTAAATATGTAGGTTGTTTGTGTAGTAACAAGGGTTCTATGTACCCACATCAAAGAATATTCTTTTTTTTATTTATTATTTTAAAGTGATTAAAAAAATTTATTTTATTTTAGAGTAGACAGGTCGTAAGATTTACATTTTATTTAAAGTATATAAATTTTTTTTTTATTTTTATAAATTATTAGTAAAGTGTACTATTATAACAATGTTGTCAAGTTTAAAGATCATAAAATTTTTAGAATTTGATTAGAATTATAATTAAATTCTAATTAAATTAAAATTAATATTTAAATTTATTGAAAATAAATAAATTAAAATTTGAATATTTATCCGTCCACATTGCTAGTGGATTGTTCCCCTAGTTTATATATACCATAGTTAGTTAATTCGCGAATTATTCGCGAATTATTGAGAATCCGAATTAAACGTGACGTTTTCGACTTTTTTCAAAAATTCGGAATAATTCGCGAATTTTTGAGTCAAAAAGTATTATTCGCGAATTATTCACGAATTACGAATTTTTGGGTGAAAAATTCGTTCTTTTTCAAAGTATAGTTAGTTAATTCACGAATTATTCGAGAATTATTCGCGAATTATTGAAAATCTGAATTAAAATTATTTGTCGGGAATAATTTAAAATTATATTTTTTTTGTTCTAATGAATATTTTATTTATTTCTAAAATAAATTGATTAAATTATTTTAAAAAATTATAATTGTTTATACTAATAGTATAAATTTTTTAATTTTTTTAAAATTTAATAGCCGAATTTCTGATCCTGATTAGTGAACGTATTATTTCCGTATAAATCACGTATCCGAATAATTGACGAACCCGTTTTTTAGCCGAATTTTTCAACGAATTTTAAAATTATGATACGAATTTTAGTACCGAATTTTTGCCGAATCCGAATTAACTAACTATGATATATACTCAGGCTTTTGCCCGACACGTATTTAATGCGTTCCTGAATCGCCCATAAAATTAATAAGATAATAATATGTATATTTAAAAATTAAAAATTGGAAATATATATTATTGGTGATTGATTTCTAAATACTCATAATCGGTGGATCGTTTTGGAGATGATGATTGATCCGGTAAGGAACGAAATTATGTTAAGGCCCAAAGTGGCAATGACCTCTCTCAATTTTTTAATATTACTTATTAGTTCTAAGCACTAATTTAATAATTTTTTTTTAGATATTCATGGCCCCCCTCAGCTTTTTAATATTTGCTTAATTTATTTTTTGTACCAATATAACTTTATTTTTTTCTTCTCTATATATATTTTAAATAAGTAAAAATATATTGAGTCGCATACTTATAAGATATTTTGAAATACATTCCTTAACTCCAATTATTTTTTTTATATTTTTTTAAATTTCTACCTAGTGAGTTATTTTATTTAACAACGTAAAATATTAGATTAAATTTAATAACTCTTTGATCTAATAATCATTAAATGTTAAAATTTTATTTATTAAAAATACTAAAAAATCGATCGATTGCTAACTGAATTACTATTACATTTAGTAAAATTTATAGTTATTTGAATATAATAATATAAATAAAATAATTTTAAATTAAATATTTAAAATTAAAAATTAATTTTAATATTTTTACATTAATTATTAAATTAATAATTTTTTAAAAAAAATTGATTAGATAAAATTATATTTATGTGCTAAAATTTTTATTTAAATATATTTTGGCCTCCTCAGAATTAAATTCTGGCTTCGTCTCTAAATCCGGTTAGATTGGTATTCGTGTCGCTTACTTTTGGGATGATGAGTCTCGAGCCATCAATGTTGGAACAGTAGAGCGAACGTGCAAGTAGTTGTTGGAGAACAAGAGTCAGGAGCCAGCACGCGAAGGATTCCAAGACTGCCTACATTGAGATAGGTACTTCGATCCGAGCTTTAGCATCTTGTCACCTGATTGGGTACCGTATTCAGTCGAAGGCCCTGAGATTCTTGCTAACCCTGGTCCTATAATTTGAGCTTTACTGTCATTCTCTTAGTATCCTTTGATTGAGTTATATAGCTTTGATTCCAGTACACCTAGCTGCTTCATTATAGTGATTCAGTCATTGACTATTGTCATTCTTGATTGGCAATTAGTTAGTTATGTTAGTTGGTAATTCTGATTGCAATTGATTGTTCATTTATACTTGTCTAGTCGTGCGTGTATAGAAAAGACTCTGTCCGAATGGACAAAGAATTTTCTATATGCGTAGCGATCTGGTCATGTCACCACCACTCAACTTCCCTTGTACTCTGACAAGTTCTGCAACTTTTCTTTATCACCGGTCATATGGTTTGAGTAGCCTGAGTCGACAATCTAATCATTCTCATAATTGATTTGATTGAAGGTTGTTGCGGTAAGAGCTAGCTCCTCTTTTTCTATAGCAAAGAGAGCCTCAGCATCCCATTTTGTTAGGATTTACGCATAAATAAACGCAGCGAAAAAAAAATCAAATAAACAAATATAAAAAAAAAAAAACTTGACATCTGATCTCAAAAACCACGCAAAATAGGATCCCTCATATATCTACGATTAAAAGGAAGAGTAAGATCTAATCTTTACCTTTGCGCGGGGAGATCTACACCGCAATTTGATGATCGTGGAATTTGATTCTCTTGAAGCCGCACACGCGTCCGGCCTCTACGGGTATCCACACGAGGTTGTTGACTTGATCGAAATTCTCACCCCTCTACGGGTATCCACACGAGGTTGTTGACTTGATCGAAATTCTCACCGGGGTGCTAGCTCCCTTACAGAGAACGTCTTTCTTTTAATGTGGATATTTAGAAAAGAGGAAGACGAGGAAAAGGATGACGGCTAGGGTTTTCTCTTTTTCCTTTTTTTTTCTCTTAAAGAAAACTCATACGTATAAAGAGAGATATAATTCCTTTTATAATTATTGAGATAAAAATTAGGATAAACATAAAATTAGATTTAAGTTTATCTTATCCCTAATCGGTTCAATCGATTAAATCCTAATTTAATTCGACTTGAACTCAATCCTAATTTGATCAAATCAAATTATTAATACAACATTTGCACTTAAGTCCTCTCACAACTTACTAACTATTAGTAAGTCCTCTCTTGCAACATTTGCACTTTAATATCCGTAATTTGTAATAATTACAAATTAGTCCAATTATCAACATATTGACAATTAAGTCCTCAGGCGATTCAAAAATCGCGATCCAACTATCTGATCAGTCATAACCTCTTATGTGTGTGACCCTATAGGTTCTATTCTATCTGGTAGTGAGATATATTGTGATCACCATCAACAATATCGCTGAAACTCTTTTCAGTGGTTTAGAACAATTCAAACTCAGCTCAATAAGAATTATCGATCATCCGGATAATTCTCGTGAGTCCCACAATCCACCAGTGACGCCTAGCAGCATGTAGTGGCATTCCAGTAAAATGGAATACTGAATCTCTAGGTACAGTTAACGTGTGATACATTCCTTCTATCCGGAGTCCCAACTAGACGAAGGTCATGGAATTGCTCGTCAAACCCTACCGTCTGTCATATGTCAAATTTATTCGACTCGAGTTTCTAATATCGGAAACCCTTTCCGTTATTTACTACGCCTTGGCAAAGGTCTTCTAAACTCGATCTCATAAATCACATAGGACTAACTCCCTTATCTACTAAGGGCGATAGATTCCATATAGGTGTACACCCTATTCCTACAACGAACCTACTGCAGCCAACATGCACTGCAAGGACCCGAATGGCTAGGGACCAAGTGTATGTACAGTCAAACTATAGTAACCCCATTGTGAATAGCTGAGACACCGCAAGTCAAAGGACCAGTCACACTACTGCAACATCGAGTAAGTCACTAACGAGTGAGTAGACATCCAAGTGACTTCTCGTGATGATCACGCTCGGTACCCTTGTTCTCCAATAACCACCTGCCATTCGCTCCAGTATCCCCACACTGTTGACTCGAGACTCCTCTACCCTAAAAGGGAAGCTACTGTGCACCAATCTCACCGGATCAATCACTGTCCCCGTGATGATCCATCGATCGAGAGCATTTAGGAATTAATCTTTAATGATACATGTCTCAAATTCTCAACTCTTGAGAATACGTATTATCATCTTATTAATTCCTTGGACAATTCATGGACACATACACAACATGAATAAAAATAAAAATCCACTAACATTCATAATGTAAAATGTCAAATACAAATTTATATCCTATAAAGAATACATGTTTCGGCCAAGTTGGCTTCTAGGGCATACATCTAACAATCTCCCACTTGCACTAAAGCCAATTAGCCATATACCTAAGCCCTATCTTCTTAAGGTGGGCTTCAGTCTTCTGCTAGCTTAGCGGCTTAGTTAGTGGGTCTGCCACGTTATCCGCGGAGTCTACTCTCTGCACCTCGATAAATTTCTTCTCGAGATATTCGCGTATGATATGAAACCGTCGCTCTATATGCTTGGACCTTTTATGAGACCTTGGCTCCTTAGCTAGGGCTATGGCGCCATAATTGTCGCAGTAAAGTGGAATGGCATCTGATGGCATCACACATAGTTCCGCAACAAATTTCTTGAACCAAAAGGCTTCCTTTGCAGCCTCAGATGCGGCGATATACTCTGCTTCCATAGTAGAGTCAGCGATGATTGGTTGCTTGGAACTCTTCCAACACACCGAACCACCATTGCACAAGAACATGTATCCTGACGTAGATTTTCTATCGTCAACATCAGACATGAAGTCTGAATTAGTGTATCCTTGTACTTTCAGCTCTCATTCTTCACTTTTGGAGGTGGCAGCGTTACTCTCGACGGCCTTTTTCTTTGACCAGCAATTTTTTACCATATGACCCTTCTTCTTGCAGTTGTAGCACTTTCCTTCAAACTTTTGGCCATTGCCATAGTTCTTAGAACCTCTCCCTGCAAGAATGCTCCCTTCACCTTGATGACTTCTAACCTTGTCATCGCTCTTTTTGGATCCACCGTCAACATGCTGCTTGGAATTCCACCTGCCTTTATTGGCATAGAGGGCCTCTTCTTCATTCTTCAACGAGACTCCTCCCATTTGCTTAGCTAAGGATTCTTGACCAGCTAACAAATTTTTGAATTCTACAAGCGACGGCTGAGTTTGCCATCCTTGTATGGCAGCAACAAAACTCCTGAATTCTGGCTTCAAACCATGGATGATTATGCGCTTCATCCTGGTCTGCCACTGACAACAACTCACTCTCTAAGAGTTGGAGCTTCGTATCGTTCTTCTTAGAGAACAGTTTGGTGAACGTATCCCAGGCTTCTTTGGGAGTTTTCGCATCCCGGATATGCTCCAGCACATCTTCTTCAATCGTCGTCTTCAAAACGAACATGGCTTTGCCCACTTTAATCTTCCATTTCCACAATGTCCCATTCGCATCTTCAGCCTCCGGTTGTCTTACATCATTTCCATTTACAACCTCCCACAAATCCTGGCCCTACATGTAAGACATCATGCAGATAGACCAGGAATTGTAGTTTTGGTTGTTGAGCTTCTTGATTCCGCCAACGACTTGAAAGTCATCCATTTTGGTAATAGAGATTCTCACCAAAATGTCCAGAACCTAGCTCTGATACCAAATGTTGAAAGAACAAGTGACCAGAATGGTTGAATAATCTCTAAAGAGAGTAAACAATAGAAAAGAAAAAGCTACACTCAGATTAATTTTATTCAATGCATATCAATACCTTTATATACGCTGATAGCTTTTAAAAACAGAGCACTAATATTAAGCAATAAATCCATTGACTCATACTTCCTAAATACTAGGACTACTGTAACAAATCCTAAGGACTTGGTAACAGAATAACAAACCAGTGTAACGAACCCTAAGGACTCGGTAACAGAATAACAAGCAAACAATAATATGTTAACACTACACAATACTTGGTCACAAGGCAACCCACATGCTGGTGTTGTTTTATTCAATACCTCTGTCATCTTGATTTTCCTTTTTCATCTCCACCGTTTTGATTTATTCTTTCTTCTCTTCTTCGACCTCCTCGTCCACGGCCACGGCCAAGCCCATAGCTTCTACTGCGACATCGGCCTCTTCCTTGACCACGATCTGTTAAATATCTGTCGACATTCGATCCTTCTATGCCCTCTTTCATTGAAAGCTTTGTTTGAAGGGCTTGTTATAAATTTTCTTCATTCTCCTTGTTCATCCGTTGCTCATGGACTTCTAATGAGCCCAAGAGTTGATCGACCGTCAATACATCTAGATCTTGTCTCTTCAATTACTGTAACTACATATGCAAAAAAAAAAAAAATTAATGAACGAAGGATTTTTTTCAACTACTTTTACCTCTTCTAATTTCTCGCCGTTTCATCATAATTGATTCACCACAATGAAAACTTTTGTCACATAATCGGAGATGGTCTCTGACTTCGTCATCTTTAGACTTTCGATTTTGCCTCTTAGAGTTTGTAGTCGAACTCTTTTCAGCTTATGTTCGCCTTTTATAGATGTTTGCGAGGATCCCCCATGCTTGTTTTGAGGTGGTAGTAGCCAAAACTTTTTCAAAGTTGGCCTCATCTAGGCTTTGATAGATGATGATGAGGGCCTTTTGATCTTTCTTTTTCAAATCTTTTAGAGTCGTAAGTTTATTTGCTTGAAGTGCACCTTCATCTGGAGGCTCTACATAGTCTCTAGTAACCACCTCCCAGAGATCTTGCGACCGGAACAAGGCCTTCAATTGTATGCTCCAGTTGTCGTAATTGTGCTCCATGCATCAGGCGAGGAATTTGAAGTTGAATACCGTTTGACATTTTGCTGAATGAGGCTTTGATATTAAGTACGTTGCTCTGATACCACTTTATTGCAACTAATTAGAAGAGAAAAATAAAAAATAGAGAGGAATAAATTATTTAAAGGAGAAATTATATTTTTCTTTTTTCTGCTCAAAATACATTCCAATGCCTCTATTTATAGAGTTTGAACTCATATGGATAAGTATAATCTAATTTTATCCAAAATCTTCTAATAAATTTGATTAATATTAAAAAATGTCTATGAGATAAGAACAAATCCCGATCGATGATAAGATTCTAAATAATAAAATTTATCCTAATTAGCAAATGAATAAGAATAAAATAATTTAGTTTATCACCTTTCAACAGAAGAAAACTGGTCAATAAAATTTATGATTAGAAGTAAAAACACATCTACCTCATGCTTATTATTTTGTAATTGATTTATGATTTTATCATTTTCAGTTAGTTCACATGTTACACTGCCTCAAATCACAAAAGCAAATAGCCAACTAATTTGCAATTGGCATCAATGAACTCTTTGACTTTTGGAAATGAAAATGAAGGGCAAACAAAAGTGAAACTAACCACTTTGCACTTAAAATTCAGCTTGGAAAGTACCCACAAAACCCCCACAGATTATAAAATGGACAATTTATAACTTTATTGAAAAACAAAGGACATTAGAGAAGTTGCTTTTCTTATTGATTACAAAAGATAATGAGGCTGTGACAATAAATATACTCAATGTATCACTATATGTGTGATAAACTCATTAGCTGGTTTGATTCTATATATATATATATATATATATATATATATATATATATATATATATTGTAAAAAAAATTTTCTTGTTTTATTTATTAAGTTCAAGAATGAGTGTCAATAAGTTGTTCCAGGATAAAGATTAGTGTACAATAATGCGTTTCTGCCCTTTTGACATCGAAATTTTTTTAATAAGTAAAAAATGTGGAGTTAATTTTAATGGGAGAAAATCAAAGCAAATAAAGTTAGTAGTTTCTTATGGGAATCTAGTACTCACCCTAGTACCAAATGTTGAGAATCCGCAACTCGCTCTGATATCGACTATTGTTAATCTAATATTTGCTCCGGTATCGATTGATGGATTTCGTAATGAAAACGTCAAATCAAATTTTTACCATAAATTTTTTTTCTCAACAAAAATTGGCACAACCCATAAAACGAATATATATATATATATATATATATATATATATATATATATATATATATATATATATATATATATATATATATATATATAAGATTCATTAATCAACAGAAGAATTACATCTGACTCTTTTTTTTACACATAATGACTTCAATCTAAGCCCTCTTTCTGAATTTCTCTCACCATTCTCTTGTCTTTTATAAACAAAAAAAAAAAAAAAAAAACTTCTCTCTTTGTGTGCACCCGTGCACAAGGTGCACCAAACTAAAAACAGAAAGCTTTCCCTCTCAAACATGTACAGTAGAATTTAACTTGGCTGTACTATCCCCCAGGGTTTCACATTATAATGCTTATATATAATGCATCCACTACAACATAACCAATTCTAGTATAATTTGGAATCTTACTTTAAATAATATTTAAATCCAAATTAATTTATCTAACAGATTTAAATATTAATCCTAATTTAATTAGAATTCAATTACAAATTTAACAACTACGTCGAGCTCATAATGCAAGCTCCACCTTGAAATTGTCTCCTCGGCTCAATGTCGTCGCATCCACCACTCCATATTGAGCGACTGCACCTCCGCGAACTTTTAAAGCCTAAATTTCTTCCGCTTCCATTCTGACTGTTCTCCCGTTTAGAACGTACAAGTTCTTGTGTTTGTTCGCCTCACACACAACCTGATCTCGTTTTTGAACACTCATAGCTCCACCTGAAGCTGAAAATTTGCAACCCTTCGAGTCCAACGAGCCTAGCAAACTCAAATTCCGCATCAAACTAAGAGTGTACCGTACACTTGTCAGCGTCCTCACGACCCCATCGTGCATCCGAATTTTCACCATGCCGTCTTCTAAAACTTTGCATGCCGTCTCATTCTCCATAGGAGATTTTCCACCTCTAATGGCCTTATAGGTAACAAAAGACTTTTTTTTCGGACAAACATGAAAAGAATACGCCAAATCAAGCACCCACACATCATCCAAAATTTTAGTACCACTGGTTGCCGCATATAACACATTAGAATCGATTATTTATAATTCAACCACCTGCACTATCGCTGATGTCTCCTCGTCCTGATCCACAGTAGTTTTTCCCTTTTATCATTTTAGCTTCTTCATATCACCTTTAAGCTTATGACTGTTGTGCTTAATGTGACATTTCCTGTGACAGTAGAAGTACTTTATCTTGGATAGCGGCATTTTCTGTCTGTTGTGAGATATTGAACTTTTACAAATAGCAAAGTTGTAGTATGTTGGTCGGTCAGCACGTTGGAAGAGTGTCGGGACCGTTTTAGTGCAAAACAGCGTGAAAAATAGAGCCCAGGAGTATGTTGTGGGGTTTTTTTTAAGGTTTTTGGGCGGGCGCCGATTCGGGCGCTCGGATCCGCCCTGTACCCATTCGAAAGAGGAGGCGGACGCGTAGGGAGGCCGACACGTGGCCCGTGATGGCGTGGGGCGCGAGACGATGACACGTGGCGGCTTTCCATTGGGTGTGAGAATCGGTGCGACACGGGTGACGTGTGACACGACCCGCGTGGCAGTGGGGGTGGCGCGGCTGGCTGCCACGTGTCGGCTCCCCGTTGGGCGTAGACGCTATGCGACGTGTTCGTAGACTCGTGGCGGGGCACGTGGCAGCCCCAGGCTGTTTCGGGCACGCCTGTCGAGCATCTAAAAAGGTCTCTGTAGTGGCCCGAATCTGTCGGGCCGTTCTTTTGTTGTCTGGGCTGCCCAAAATGGGTGTTTTGGGTGCCCGAAAGTTGAATTCGAGCACCCGAATCAGCCGTTTTGGCCTATTTAACACACAGAGACCTCATTCTTTCTCTCCTTTTATCTTCTGCTCGCGTATGAGGGTTTTAGAGGGAGAAGCAAAGCATGAGGGAGAGGGAGAGAGAGAAGAAGGTCATGAGCGCGTGGGGAGTGCCGTGGAGCACGCGGTTCATTCCGAGAAGTTGAGCTCGGGCACGCGCGTGTGAGTTTTGGCGGCTCGTTGACTTTGGGGTAAGTGTCTCTTATTTTATGTTGTTTGTTTGTATTTTTGGGGTGATTTTTGGTAGTGTTAGATTGAGTTCATTAGAGTTTTGGATTTTGAACTCTGTGTCTTTTTAACTGCTAGGGTCTAGTTTTCTGTGTCGTGTTGCTGTGCGGGGTGCTGCCGAATTTTTCGGGTTGTGTTGTTCGCGAGTGGTGATCACCGTTTGGCATGCAACCTTTTCACCCACAGTGTTCTACCATGAGTTGCTTTCTAGGTGGGTTTTGTGTCTCTGAGAACGGCGGATTACTAATTATTTCTACATGCTAGATATAGAGATTTTGCCTGCCTTATTATTATTATTAGTTGTTGAAATGTATGATTTATTTGTACTTGGACTGTTTGGAACCGGGAGTTTAGAAATAATATTATTTTATTATTGAATTGCTTATGAGGGTCTTTTGGGTGCACAGATCTTGAGATAGATTTTATTATACCATGTTTGGATTTATCTGTTATTAGGGGATCCATATTAGTGATCTAGGGTGTTTTGTGTTTTAGTGTGGACTTTTGAGATAAATGTTATTTTTATAGTATGATTAGGTTAGTCTGATTGTCAAAGAACCATGTTGTCGACCTGAGTTGACCTTTCGTTTGTGTTGTTGGGTATTAGAGATGGGTAGTTCTTAGATAGTGATATTTGTTCTACATCATGCATGTTGTTATAGAGGTTGCATTATCTTGAGGTTTCGGGGACCGTAGGCTGGTGTGTGAGTGAGCGTGGTTATGTGTGCTTGGGGAACAGTGTTTGAGACAGGTGGTGCTTTTGCGGTTGGGACTTGTGAGTTGACCTTGGGATTTGTGTCTTATATCGTCGGTGATTTGACGGGCCACCGTTTAATCATAGCCTGCATGCTACTTCAAGCTTTACGTGGGATATATCGACACAGGGGCCGCATAAGGAGAGTGAGGAGGTAGGCTGGTGTACTATTGACGGGCCACCATCTAGGGTGCAACCTGGATAGTATGGAGAGATGGACAGTGGACTATTGACGGGCCACCATCAGGATTGGGTCCGGTGTACCGTTGGGATGGCTAGTGTTGGGTTTTCTGTTGTGTTTGGGTAAAGATGTTTTGGATTTTGATGTAGAGGCATGATAGCGTAGTATTTTATTTTATTTTATTTTCTATTATGCTTTGTTATTCGATTATTTTTTTTTGTTTCACTATTTTGCCTTTGGTAGACCTAGTGGGTAGGTCGTAATTGTCGTCGACCGTATCCACTGAAAACTATTGTTTTGTAATTCTCACACCCACTTGTGGTCTTCCTTTCAGGGACCTTCCGAGCTAACTCCAGACCCAGATAAGGGGATTGCACAGTAGATAGCAGACCCTATCCAGTATATTTTGATTGAGTTAGTCCACCCTATTGGTAATTTAGTTTTTAGCACTGTACATCGGGACTGACCAGGTCAAGAAATTTTATTTGTATTTATTTCTTTTAAGAGGTGGATCTTGTATGTACTTTGCATAATGATAGATGTTAGTATAGTTTCATTTCCGCTTTGATACATGTTTAGCTGTAGATTATAGTTCTTTTACATATTAGCTTTGGACGCTTCGCGTGTGTGGAGTGCGTCCTCGCACACATGATGGGTCTATTGCGTTCCCGAGGGCTTCCGCTATGGGCTCGGGGCGTGACATCTACAGTCACCGATATTTTCACATCTTTATTTGCTTGTACCACTGGAGCAATATCACGGCTCTACAAGCCGGACTCCTGAGTCATCTTCCGCATCTCATTCGAAAGAAGCGCCACCGTGATTGTCTCCACACTTATGGTTTCCTTACCATAAACAACCTAGTTATCAAATGCTTATATGCCACCGATAACGAAGAAAGTAAAATCAGCGCCTTATTCTCGCCATCTAAATTGATTTTGATATTTGTCAACTGGGTCACCACCTTGTTGAACTCGTTCAGATGCTCATGTAGGCTACCCACTTCTTACATCCACAGCGTGAATAGTCGCTATTTCAGATACAATATATTCGTTAGGGACTTGGTTATGTACATATCTTCTAATTTCTTCCATAACTTCACCGGTATTGATTTGTTGGCTATGTTGTAAAGAATTTCATTTGCCAACAATAGATGAAGCGTACTCAATGCTTTCCGCTCCATCTTCTCCCTTATCGCATTCGTAATCTCAGCTAGCTTTGCCTCTTTCCTGTTCAACGTCTGGTCCAAATCTTGTTGTACCAAAACAGCCCGAACTTTAATATGTCACAAGCTGAAATTGTTCTTGCCGTCGAACTTCTCAATTTCGAACTTCATGGCCATCTCCGTCGATCTCTCCCGAAGATCGGTAACATTTAGCTTCGATATTAATTGTTAGAAATCTGGTATTCGACCTGGTACCAGATGTTGGGAATTTTCAACCCGCTCTGACACCGACTACTATTGATTTGGTATTTTCTTCGGTACCGATTGTTGGATTTCGCAACGAAAACGCCAAATCAAGTTTTTATCATAAACTCGTATTCTCTACAAAAACTGGTACAACTATAAAAGAGAGAGAAAAATTCAAACAGAAAAATATATAAGTGAAATAAGATTCATTAACAAACAGAAAAATTACACCTGACTACTTTTTTATACAGAGTAGCTTCAATCTGAGCACTCTTTCTGAATTTCTCTCATCTTTTTTTATCTTCTATAAATCCAAAAAAAAACTTCTCTTCTCATATGCACCCGTGCACAAGGTGCGCCAAACTAAAAAAAGAGAAAGCTTTCACTCTCTCACATGTACCATAGACTTTAATGGTACTATTCCTCAATCCTTCTTTTCATTATAATGCTTATATAGTACATTCATTACATCTTATTCAATTCTAGTATAATTAAAAATTTTACTCTAATTAATATATAAATATAAATTAATTTATCTTCAACAAATTTAAATACTAATCATAATTTAATTAGATTCAATTACAATTCTAATCAAATCCTCATCGTTTCGAACTCATAACCGCTAATTTTATACCATATACGATAATGCAGATCAGACATTTGTTTCTGAAAACTTAAGCTAATAAAAAATAATATTTTAATATTTTATATTTGGTACTTTGTATAGATGGAGAAGGTATATGATATGAGGCCTAATTGTAGAAAAGAAAAGGAATTAAATTTTATGATAATAATAAAAATCACTATAGCTTCTAGATAGAGCAAAATGAAGTGCATGGTTGCATGGGCTCATAGGTTTTAGCTTTTCATGTAAATCTTTAAGTTTTATGCTTTTCTTTCATACAAGTCCATAAATGAAAATTTTTAGCTCAAGTTAATTAAGAACTTTTACTTTACTTAATGAATAATAATTAAATTTAATGAACCTATTTGTTATATTAAAATTAGCTAGCTCAGTTAATTAATAATATTTCTCAATTAACATTGATTCTTGAAACCGCTTGATACAGATTCTGAAAAAGTGAGCTTTGAAGAATTGATTTTAATTTTGAGAATTGATATTGGTTAAAAACTGCAGAGTGTTTTGCTTGAGTTTGAATATAAAATGATTTTTCTGAAATAATTTTATAAAATTGTATGGCCAAAAAAATTGTACTGTTTACAAATAATAATTTTTTTACTAAATTTTATTTTAAATAATTTAAAATTTAAATTTAAAATTAAATTTTAAACATAAAATTTTAAATTTTAACACAAATTTAAAATCTTATTTTAATATAAAATATATTTTAAAATTTTAAAATCTTAATATTAAAAATTTAAAACATAAAATTTGAAAATTGAAATTAAAATTTAAAATTTTAAAATTTAAATTTTAAAAATTTAAAATTTGTAACTTGAAAATCAAAACTTATAATTATAAATTTAAAAGTTTAAAATTTTAATTCTAATTTTTTTTTTAATTTAAATTTTATCTAAAATTTAAAATTTAAAACTTGAGATTTGAAATTTAAAATTTTGAAACTTGAAATTTTAAATTTTAAATTTTAAAACATGAGATTTGAAATTTAAAATTTAAATTTTAATATTTAAATTATAAATTATAAATTTTAAAATTTTAAATTCTAAAGTTAAAATTTAGAAAATAAAATTTAAAATTAAATTTGAATTGAAATTTAAATTTTAAATCTAAAATAAAAATAAAAATGTAACATTTGTGTCCAAAATCAGAATCAGGTTTAAAAAATAAATTTTAACTGTTTCTAATTTTAAATCTCAAAAATTAAAAAATAATTAAAAAAAATAAAAATTTGAAACTAAATTGCCAAACGAGCTCTGCTGAATCAAAATTTATTTTTGGATCCAAAATTATTTTTCAAAAATCAGACCAAACACCCGCATAGTTAATTTGGAATTTAAATTATAATTAATTAGTTCCCTCTGTTATTAATATTTTAATTTGGCTATCAAATTTATAAAAATAAATTATTTATTGCACCTGGTAATATTTTATTTTTTAAAAAAATTAAGTTATTTAATAACATTTTTTATAAAGTTTAAATATATTTTTTATTTTAGTTAAACAATAGTTATATAAATCACAGGAGAGACAATAATCGATTTGTTAAAATAAATTATACATCTAAATTTTAAAATAAAATAGCTTACAAAAATCTCAAATTGAATTAACTGAAAATTTAGATAATGAATGCAAAACTTTTAAAAAAATTAATTAAGTTAAGGAATTAAAATAGATTATTATAATTAGGTAAATTATGTATAATTTTATCAGGATTACCGTCTTACTGTCTGTAGTCTAGTATGTAATATAGTATTACAAATAATGTAAAATTATTTTGAAAATATTAACGAGCAAGAAACGAATATCTCGTATTACTGATAACGGGTCGTCTTGCGATACGTCATTTATAAAATTTAAATGTAAAATTGTAAGTTTATTTCTCTGTACAAATCCTTTTTCAATACGTCAATTTTAAAATTTTAATTTAAATTTTAAATTTTAAATTATACTTATATTTTAATTTTTAAAATTTTTAAAATTTTATTTTAAATTAAAATATTGATCTTTATAATTTTGTTCAGATTTTAAATTTAAGTACAAATTATATTAAAATGATAGTTTAGTAAAAAAAATATTAAATTTGACCATAAAGATAATTTTAGAAAAGACTATATTTTATTATCAGAATTACTGAATTTTATAAAATAAATCAAATATAATAATTTTGTATACACTATATTATAATCTAACATTATATTACTGTAGTAAATCAAATACAGTAATGTATGATCAGTAATAATCTAATTCAAAAATCGTAAATATTTAGTTATGTCGAAATAATTTATAATACTATATATCGTAAACCAAACAAGTCTATAAAAAAATATATATTTTACACATCTTTATCTTGTTGGCTATTTATTTATGGGTTAAAATATGTCCAACTTCCTGCCCGTGACGATAGGTCCAGGAGACTAATAAGTTGAGTTGGATGAGTCCAATAAGTTGAGTAGGACTGCGATCCACAATAAACCTAACGGCAAGAGGCCCAATAATAAACCTAACGTCTAGGTGGGTTGAGTCCGGTCGAGATCCGTGGGCGCTGTGTCTATATGCTTTAAGTGAATTGATTACGTATTTCTAATAGCTCGAGCTTTTGGGATTAATGATTAGCGCCAACGATCAGACATATCTAAGGACCAAATTTTTATTCTTATATTGTTGTAAGTTTTTAAAAATTAATATAAAAATTTTAAAAATAAATTATATATACTACAGATACATTCAGACATGCAAATAGATTCCGGTTGGTGTAGCCCCCGCCCAAGTCAGTCCTCAATTGGATAACAAATGGGAGCTATGGTGGTCCTGTCTGCCTGTCCTAAATTGGGCAACGAATGGGGGTTCAAAATTATAACAAAAAGATAATATATTTCGAATTTCTTAAAAAAAATAATTATGCAAAAGGGGTGGTACTCATTCTTTTCTTTAATCTGTTAATAAAAATCTACCAAACATCCACTCCTACGTTGACGGGCTCCGAACGAAGTGACAAGTAGAAAAAAGAAGAAAAAAAAATAAAAAAAATATGCAAAAAATTTGTTAGCAGTGGGCGCATAAATAAAATAAAATTAATTGACGACTATAATACAAAAATAAATTTAAAATTATATGACAAAAAATTAACACGTAGATTTATATAAAAAAAAATTTTGAAGAGAAAAAATTTCGGACGAAAAAGAAGAGTTTCACTATATCGGAATAAAAGGAAATACAAAGTTTTGATAATCGTACTATCACTCGATCTCGTTAGGACAAGAAGAAAAAAAAATATTAATCTTAACGGATTTGATTTATCGGATTCGATCCGTACCGCGGAGGCAGAGCCCTCTGTCACGGACTTAAGCTTTTCGCCTAGCAAAAATTCGTGCGGCGCCCGCCTTCTTGCTCGAAGAGGGCAAGCCTTGCTCTCTATTTGCTAGCCTGGACCTTCACGTCCTACGACTAAAAGTAGAGAAAAGAGAAAAGAATAGTGGTTCCGCAGAAAAACTAAGTACACTCTTTACTTAGAAAATAACTCTACAAGATACAACTCTCTCTTGCTCTTGTTGAACAACTCACATTTGTTGTTCTTGGCCTTAGCCAACTCCCCTATTTATAGTCTTATGTACAACTCCCACACTAGCCTATATTTACAAGTCATGATCCTTGACATTTCCATGACATTAATGGTGGACTCTTGGCATTCTCATGGCATTAATGGTGGTGGTTGGAAGTTTCTTCATCTCTCAATTGTCTCTTGGCCTCCCACAAATGAGGTTGGGCTATCTTGACAAGCCCACTTCGGTTTGGGCTAGGAACTTGGACTAAAATTTTCTAAGTCTCTAACACCTCGCACAATCCCCCTGCCGTCAAATCGAAATGATTTCTGATTTTGAAGTCACATCTAACAAAATAAATACTTCTTATTGCACATTGTCCCAACATTTAAAGGACTAAAAAAAAAATAATAATAAAAAATACTATTTATAAACTATTAATGCATCTTGTGTGTTCTAAGTTCCCATGTTCTCAAAGTTCAATGTTCAATGTCTCTCCCCACATGGTCACTCTTTGATTCCAGTGCAATTTTTGTCCATTTATATTGTTGCATGACAAATTAGAATAGAGATTTACTATACATTAAATTATGAGGGTAAAAATGCTTCGAAACCCCCTCAATTTTGCTACAATTTTGAAACACTGACCTCAACTTTATAACTAAGTAAAGATCAAATTTATCATAAACCTTTTTTGTTGCTAAATTATTCGAGAATAAAGTTGAGGGGGTGATTTCAAGTATACGAATAGTTGAGGGGCTAGTAATTGATTACGTGGCACGTTGGACGATGACTTTTTTGGCTGTTGGTATATATTCTGCATGGCACGACAAAAGCATTGAGAGTTGCAATTTTGTCATCGCATGGCTCTAGAACGTTCCTATTAAATGCACACAAAATAAATAAAGATTGCTTAATTACACTTTAACACAAGATATTTTATAAATTATTTTTCTTTTCTACTCTCCACTATTTTCATTCTCAAAAAATAATATTATATTATTATATTTTATTAATTTATATACTTTTTTTTAGGTTTATTTATTTATTTTAGATAAATTTATTATTTAATTAGATAAAATCTAGCAACTTTATTAATAAGCAAAATTTTTATTAAGTTATTTTAGTTTTTATGTATTTTGTTTTATTTTTTCGTCAAAATAAACTGAATTATATGCTCTATCATTTTTAATATGTATTTTTAATAGATTTTATTTAAAATTATAAATTTATTATTTATGTTGCAGAATTTGAAAAACAAAATGGTAATTCAGTGGTGTGTTTGAAAAAAAAAAAAAAATAGTACAGTGTAGAAAATAAATTTTTTTTTTGGGATAAAATATAGTATAGTATAGTGTAATTAAGTCAATAAGTATTGATTTATATTTCATATATATGTTTATGATTTGATTGATATTTTGTGTAATACAGTTTTAAATTTAATTGGTAAAATATCTGAAACTCTATAACACCAAAAAAACCTGTGATTCAAAACCCATTTTTTTATCTCTTAATTCTCTTAATATTTAAATAATTATTAATCGAAAATTTTGTAAAATTAATTAATAAAATACACAGCTCCACTAATAAAAAGCGCCATAATTTAAAAATACTTAATTCACTATAAAAACAAATGTCATTATAAGAAAATTAAAAGCAAATGGATTGTCAATTAAAACAGAAATTGTTGAGGTGTCTATTTCAAATTTGGCCGTAGTATCTTGATGTGGCCCTTCTATTAAATTAGAAGTGTTTTATTAAAATAGAACACTTCAATCTCTTAAACCTTCACCAAAAAAAAAAAAACCCTATAATATGACTACTTTGTCCTTTAAGATTATTAAATATATTATTTTATAATAATTTTTAATTATTTTTAAATGTTAGGGACTTAGTTCAATGCATGCATGTGTCTAGAAAAAAGAAAATATTATTTAGGGACCATTCTTTTAAGCGCAATACTATTCATATATTTTATTTGAGATGTATGATATTTATTTTGTTCATTTTAAAATAAAAAATTTTTATTTGTTATTTTGAAGTGATGAGTAAAATTTATTTCATCCTAAAATAAATTAAATATAAAATATACACTTCAAATAAAATATACAAATAATATTTTTCTTCTTTTAATTGTAACAACCACTCTGTGGGCATATAAAAAGAAGTGCTTTAATTTTGGCAAATGTGGAACATTCTGATTCCTCTCAAAGCACTTCTGCCACAAGCATCCCATGTTGCTTTGAATCTCTTCTTTAGCCATCTAACCTTTTTAAAGTACTTTCTATTCTCTCTTATTCGAATTGAAACACCCCAACTAACACCAAACATAAATAGTGCAAACTTAAATGAAAGAGAAAACACTAATTACACAGACACTACAAAAAAAATTCTTAATACAGGATACTTTTGTGACACCCATGAAATTTAGATCTGTCTTATATATAAATAATATAATAGGATTAAATTTTTTAATTCAGCTGTAGCATTTTGGGTGGTAGCAAGGCCCAAGAGGTTAAGAGAGTTAAGCGTGTTGGAGGTAGAGTAGTTCTAGGATGGGTGATCCCCTCCTGGGAAGTGGGGCGTCACAGTTGGTATCAGAGCCAATCACCAGCCGGAAATGTGAGATGAGTCTCGGCTGAGCTACGGTTATATAGCAGGTAGAGCGTGGTTCCATGGCATATGACCGTTGTGGGTGGAGTATAGCTCCCTACAAAGGTCGACTAAGACTAGCGAAACGAGTCTCACATCGCCTAGTGCTTGTGACTGTGTTGAGCCTGACGTGGACGTCAGGGCTTAAAGGGGGGAGGAATGTGATACTCCTAGAATTTGGATTTGTCCTATATATATAAATGATATAATAGGACTAAATTTTTTAACCCGGCTATAGTATTTTGGGTGATAGCAATGTCCAAAATGTTAAGAGAGTTAAATGTGCTGGAGCTAGAGTAGTTCTAGCCTTCTAGGATAGGTGACCTCTTGGGAAGTTGGGGCGTCACAACATTTTAGATGACGTTTGAGAGAAGTGTTTTTAAACGTCTTTATAATATAACAAATATCGACGCTTTAAAAAATATTACCATATAAATTATATATTATATTAAATCAGTTTATTAAATAATAAATTTTATTATAATTTTTAATTTTTGGACACTTTATATATAGTATTAGGATTTCAAAAAAAAAAAATGATGCTTTAAAATATCAGAATATATTTTACTAACGCTTGAATCTTTATTTATCGATATTTTCAAATAAGACGCTAGACTGAAAATTTTAAATATTATTAAATATTAATTTTTTTACTCAACATGTAGATTTTGATTAGATAGAAATTAATTTTCTTTTCTTTTCTTTTCTTTTTCAATAGAGAAAAACATGTACTAAATAGATGAAAAGTCAATTCATTTTCGGCCAATTTTAACTTTAGTGAGAAAAAATTTGAACTACCAAATTAAAAAATAAACAATTTATATATCTTTCAGAATAGTTCTACTAAAATAGCAACTTAGCTTAAACTCCAATTAAGTAAGCTCTCATGCATGTAAGGTGTGCTAATAAATATAGATATTGTATGCTTAATGAAGTTCAATTATTGCGTATTATTATTTTTTGGCACATGGAATACAATTAATGAATGAATTTGGTTCAAAATAATTATTATAATAATTATATTGATTTTACTTTTGAGCTAATTAATGATAGGTTTAGATTGAGCCTTCAATCTCATAATTCGTTAAGCAACGTTGCACCTAATTAATTAGCTAATTAATCTTATTTTTTTCCCTAGCATTATTAGTTTACAAGTCACATTACACATCTCCCTATCCATACTTTTCTTCAAGAAGAGAGAAATAATGAATCAATCAACTAATCAATAATGATATACTGTGAAGAACCAACAACAACAACAACAACAACAACAACAACAACTATTCCGCTGTAGTAACTTAATCTTTTTGAAGAGAGAAAAAAAATAAAACGCGCAAAATTACTGTTACGCATTTTTGGCTACTCTTGCAGAAGATTAAGTGTTTCCAAGAGAGTCGGCCTGAACCGCCACAGATCCAGCTTCACATCCTGCGTCATTATTATTTCAGCTAGGGATTTCCATCCTTGGCCGTGGATGGCCAGGGGATTAGTGAAAACCAAGTGATCTTTCGGATATCGATCGATTAAGGTGGTCTCCTCCTTGGATATGTAGTATTCGACGTATTTTAGATTCATGTCTCGCGCCGGTTGCCCGTAGAAGTTGGTCGCCATCCAGTCCATTTTCCCCCACGGCACGATCTGGACCATCACCGCGCGGGTCGGCAAAAATATCTACGTAGAAAAACTAATAAATGAATATCGTTCTCTGACGATTTAAGTTTATTTCGTTTTAGTAGTAATAGTGCTGATATATATATATATATATATATATATATATATATATATATATATATATATATATATATATATATATATATATATAAATATATAAATGGGGAGGAGACCTGGTTGGTGAGGCCGGCGCCGTGGACGGCGAGGAGGACGTCGCAGGAGTTGACGAGCTCGGCGAAGCGGGGGACGTCGGTGCTGGCCTCGGCGACGTCGACGTGGAAACCCATCTCCTCGGCCATGGCGGCGACGTCGGGGAGGTTGAGCAGCTTCCGGGTGCCGCCCCGCGATATGATCAGCATCCGTGGCTTCCGGCCGGGCTCCTCCCCGAGAACTGCCGGCAGGTCCCGGGGCAGACCGTAGGCCCCGCGCATGAACTTGGTGAAGTCTACCATGGAGTAGTTCCGCGGGTTGCGATCCGGGTTAGGATAGATTATCAGATCCCTGTCTCTTATCAACCCGATAGTCGCGTGCGAGAAGCAGTGGACGCCCGAATCTGAATCGAAGTTGATGGGGTCGTAGTGGCTCAGTTTTTTCAGAACCGGCTGGTACTTCTCAACCCACCAGCGCTTGTAGTTTGTGATGAAGAACTGCACTTTTCCCTTGTAGTGAGCTGACGTTAGGAAGAGAGGGATGAGCACGTCCGCCGTGTCGTGGAAGAAGTTTCCGGTGTAGCCCGCGACGGAGAAGATGACGGCGGGGACGGCGTGGGTGGTAGTGCAGGCAGGAGCAGCATTCGTTCCGTCGCTGTCACTGACCGACTTCAACACGACCTCTCGCACTCCCGGGAGGAGGAAATTGTCCTTCCTGGCGTAGGGCCGCAGCCGGCGCTCCCCCGACGGGGCAAGGGCGGGCGGCATCGAGGACGAGACGAAGTATGCTGTCAGCTGCTTCGGGCTGATTCGAATTTCCCCGCTCATATCGCAGTACGCTGGCCGGGCGTAGGGGAACCCTATGTCCTCGCTCTTGTCATCGCATTTCATGCTCTCCGTCCGTGCAACCTCTTTGCGGACTGGTTGTTGTTTCGTGTTGTTATTGTTGTCATCATCTTTTCCGTCTGCAAATAATGTCAAAAAAAGATATGTTAATATAATTATTGACTGTGTTTAAAGTTGAAGGTTTAAATGTGATTAAGATTACATAGTTCAGAAATGGTGCTCTTTGAGGATTCTTCTATAGTTGTGGCGGGGGCAGGATCGATTTTATGAGAAGTTTTATCGTCCAATTCACGTGTTGTTACGAAATCGTTTTCTTCCGTTGGATCCAATTCGGGTTCTTGTTCCTCTTCTTCTTCAATTTTTTTAGAAGTTTTCTCCTCACCTTCATTTGTGTCCGCTTGTTTTGTTTCCGCTGTTTCATTCCTCGCAACAATCTCTACACAATATATATGTATAATAAATCAATCAAAATCACTTATATTTGGAAATTAAGCTTGTTCATGTATTCATCTGATATTCTTACCTTCTTGCTGAGAATTTGAAAGAGTTTCTGTATTGGAAACTTTCTTCGAAGCCTCCTCCGATAACCCTAGTGATGGTTCCGCTACCGAAAAAGGAAAAAAGATAAAATGTAAATTAAACAAGATTGAATAGTAAGTATCTAGCAACAATAGGAAATTTCACGCAAAACCGATAAATCAACAATAAAGATGAATTAACATATATATGTATACACTTACAGAAAACAGGCGAATAGATCGCGAATAGCTTCGCGAGGGAGATGTAAGTGAGGAGCACCAAGCAGCACCCCGCGACCAGCCCGATACCGATCTTCTTTGGCTCGATCTTGCTTAGATTCCTCACGAGCCGGCCGTCGTACCGCGACTTTCGCTCCAGCGAATTCTTCTGTGTTCTACTATATGCAGAAGAAGCCATCTTTCCTTTTTGGTTTTCCCTCCTCTTTTTTCTTTTATAAAGAAGAGCTCACAATTGGTGTTGCAATAACACCAATACAAGAACTTTGTAAAGGTTTCTTGGGTATTCATATTCACTGTATATTAGTTAGGTTCTCCCACATCATTGACCATGTCTAATTTGAAATTGTAGTATTGATTAGGTTAATGATCTTAGTTTTCCTTAATTATTTGTTTATGAATTTTCCTTTTCTTTTCTTGTTTTTGGGTGCAATGGAAAAGTCAAATATGACCTCTAGGTGCCCAAATGAACACTCAACTACTGCATTGTGGTTGGCATATGCTTCTTCTTTTCGCATTCCCCTTGTGTTGCTTTCAAAGTGTGAGCTGGATTATTGTATTTTGTTCTAGAATATTAGTTGAGGGAAGCCATAATTTCTCTACTTGAAAGGGATCTAAATTCACATGTATTCATTTAAATTATTTTATATGTATTTTACAAATATTTTGGTCTATCTGTAAAATGAAATTTACATATATAAACAAACACCTGTGGTGTGTTGTATATAACAACAATTAATTACTTTAAAAGTTTAAGTGGATTATTTTTGATATATTCAAAAGGTGGACTTAAATTGTATTAAAAGTTTGGTAGAATTTGGGCTATGAATTTATATATGCTCTGATACTATTAGTTGGTGGAAAAACTTAAACCTTAAAGAGAGACTTATTTTAATTAATTGTTAGTAGTCTTGTTGTAATAGGAGGGCGATTTAGTCATTTTAAGGTTCTAACATCAAATAATCAGTATTTGTAAGTTTTCTACCGTTAGATTTATTTCTTTGACTGATTTTATTTTTTAGATTATGTTATTTCACCAGCAACCCACTAAATCTAAATAACTCATTATTATTCTAACCGCATAATTTTTTTATTCAAATACAAAAAAAATTTATAAAATTTAATTTTATATATGTATATGAAAGTGTAGATTTTACGGCATGCATTAGATATAGGGCAATGCTAGGTGTATACCCCATAAAGAGTGTATATCCTACACCCCACTTCATCCTGGGATGAATATATCTATGCTCGTCACATCAAGTGATGAATAAAATTCACTCCATCCCAGAATGGAGTGGGGTGTAGGATGTACAACCCTTATGAAATGTACATTTATATATATTCTTAGATATAAGGGTATATACAAGTATACACCCCTTTAGGTATAAATGTATGAAACTGACCTTGCTTTCATCGAAAGGAATATTGAAACTGACATCTGAAAATGTGTGCATGAAAATTACAAATTTTTACAAGGGTATTTTGGTAATTTCCTACTCTCTAAATTTTTCTATGCGCTGTAGAGATGTCATCTACATTTTTGTCTATTTTTAATTTATGAGCCTAACTCTTGGAAGATGTCAAGAAGATGGGGATGGTGGTTGGAATGACAAGGTCCAAATAGTATGCACTAGAAAAGTCCAATGAACTACTAATTGGGGATTTAACCATCACTCTCTTATGACACGGTCCAAATTTGAGTTAGGTCCCCTTAAAGAGAGAGAGAGAGAGAGAGAGAGAGAGAGAGAGAGAAAGTGAGAGACATTAATTATTTCCTATATATATAGTTGTTGTTACTCACATGATCACTTAGCACATGATTTGTTTATGTGCGTGGTGAAGGCAAATGAGATCGAAATTGATAAATAAAGTATTAAAATATTAGGAGATTAATTGGCATTGACTGTGATTATATTTATTCAAAAATTGAATCGACTGATTTCGTGCATAAAAATTAGATAACTGGCTATCAAAAATGTATAACAAATTATGAGTTCTGCTGGTCAAGAATAAATGATTCATTTTCATCTTGTATTATCTCTGTATCTAACTAGAAATTACGTATGGTTCAACTAGTTATTAATCTTTATATCTTTTTTGAAAAAAAAAGTATTTCATTCATTCATTACATTACGTAAATGAATTAAAAAAAAAGATAGCAAATTATTGGTCTTTATATTGATACGGAGAGGTGTATGGTACATGTAGATGAGCCCTCACACCATATATGTATATCAGTGTGTCCTTTCACTATGCCAAATTTAGTATAGTACATGCTTTTGGGGAGCTATGTATGTGATGTACAAATACTTGGAGAGAGAGAGAGAGAGAGGTCATGCTCCCATGGCTCTTGCAAAGCTCTAATCAGCATCACGATCATGTGGTATGTGGTACTAACTCTTTTTCTTTATTGCATTTGGTGAGATGCATGAGATATACATTAATAAGGCAACTTGCCTCTCCCATACAGCTGCTCATGATGGATCAAGTGCATTAGAATATGTACCATGGATGAGACGTGGAGAGGAATGGGAGGAAACAGTCCCAAGAGATGCAAACAAAACATATAATTAAGAATCTCTATACTACGTGTGGTACTTTCATTTAAATTAATCCATAGTCAATGAGTTCGGGGAGATGAGGAAAATTTTGTGTACCTACTTAATAGTCATATCTTTATCTCCTTTGATTGAGAAATTATTGTCCAATTAAGCTTGGCCTACAATGTAACCTATTCAAAAGCTAGACAACTAAAAAAACAATATATGGTAATAAAAAAATAATTGCATATATATATATATATATATATATATATATATATATATATATATATATATATATATATATTTATAAAGAGAGAGAGAGAGTGTGTGTATGTCTGGCTATTATGTTTGTACAAGTACCAAGCAATCGGTGCTTTTAAGTTTTTTACCATTAGATCTACCCTATTAACTAATATCATTGCTTAGATCATTATATTCTGCCAACCACTTATTTAACCTAAGGAGTCTATTACCATCCTAACCGCACATCTTTTCATCCAAGGATTAAAAATTTACTAGCACCAATGGCTTGGTACTTTTAAAAGCATAGAAGCTCAATTATATATATATATATATATATATATAGAGAGAGAGAGAGAGAGAGAGAGAGAGAGAGAGAGTCCGGCTAGAATACTATCGATAGCACCAAGTAATTGGTGCTATCAAGTTTTCAGCCGTTGGATGAAAAGATATGCGGTTGGGATTATAGTGGTCCCCTAAGATTTTTACTATTCAACCAACCACCCACTAAACCCTAGGGAATCACTATCATCCTAACCGCACATTTCTTAATCCAAAGGCTAAAAATTTGATAGCACCAATGACTCGGTGCTATCGATAGTATTCCAGTCTATATATATATATATATATATATATATATATATATATATATAGTCCGACTACTATACTATTAATAGTATTAAGTTATTGGTGCTATTAAGTTTTCTACCCTTAGATCAATCACTCTGATTATTTTCACCCGTTAGATTTTACTATTTTTCCAACCATCTATTAAATCCAAGGGCACACTATCATCTCAACCACACATTTTTTAATTCAAATATTAAAAACTTAATAGCACCAATAATTTGATACTATTAATAATATTCCAACCTAACTTTATATATATATATATATATATATATATATATATATATATATATATATATATATATATATAAAAGCAAACAAGGGATATAACATATTTGTACCTCTAAATTAACTTTTAAATATCTTATATATTGTTACAGGCTTTAAAAATTTACAGTATATATTTTCTTGAACAAGTCAAAACTTTTCATATTTTGGTTTTAATGACTATTTTGGCCCTATTGTTGTTGGTAGAGATCAAACTTTATCATATTTTGTTCGAAGAACTTGGAACGTGACAAGTACGATCAATTTAATTAAGCGCCCATAAAATCGTCCTATATTAAACATGTAATTCATGATTTGATCAAAATAATATAAATCATAAGTGAATTAAGTAAAGCATAATAACTCAAACTTGCCCGGTCTAATTAATATATAGATGTGATCGATGGAACCAATTAGGTCAAAAAAATTAATGGAAAGAAATTAATGGAATTAAGTACTTCATATATAATAAAAAAATATAAATGATAATATAAATAAAAAAGTAGGGTTAGGTGAAAATTTAACTACAACTTGAAGCCCTTTGATGAGCTACAACATTGTGGTGTGGGAATTTTTTTTTTTTTTTTTTTTTTAGAGAAATGCAACATGCTGCCGCTTTATTCATAATGAAAGTGAACTTAGCACATGGGCAGCCGATTTCTACAGTAGAGCATTCGGGCCCGAAAAAAAAAAAAAAAAAAAAAAAAAATTAGGCATAAAATCTGATCCAGTTCGAACGACAGTGTGGTGTGGGAATCTTCTTGGTTGGATACTGTTGGATTTTCGAATCTGATTCCGGTCAATTCCATCATTTCAAAATTGATAGTTCAATGCCAGTTAGCTCAGCTTAATATTTAATCCATCCAGATTCGATAACTCTAACTCTAAACTCTTTTTTTCTTTTTTTTTTTTTTCTTTTTCTTTTTCTGTTCCATTCTCATTATTTTATTATTTGATCGTATTTTATCTAATTCAATCTTCTTTTATGTCCCCCTAAGTTGGTTTTGGAGTTTGTGAAAGAAGGTACAAATTAAAATAATGTGCCTAGTTATGTGTGTGGACTTGTTTAATTAGGTGCACCTTTTGAGAAAATTTGCTTATAGATAATGTAATTAGTTATATGATTTAAGTCCAACTCAAAACATGAAGTAGATCAAGTTGATAAATAAGGTAGCCTTTTCCCATTGTATATAATGTTAGAATTTGATTAGTTTTGTAATTAAATCTTAGTTGAATTAGAATTAATATTTAAATTTGTTGAAGATAAATTAATTTAAATTTAAATATTAGTTTGAATGGAATTTTTAAATATATTAGAATTGGGCATGTTCTAGTTGATGCATTATATATAATGCATTAATTAAGGTTTAAAGTCTTAGGTGGAGTACGACACAAGTTTTGAGATGATCGTACTATACAAAAAGAGAAAAATGCTTATGCACCGTATGCACGGGTACATGTGAGAGAGAAAACAGAAAAGTCTTCGAGATTTACAGAAAACGAGAGAAAAGTGTGAGAGATTCAGGAGGAGGGTAAGGGTTGAAACTATTTGAGTCTGGTTAACGAATTTTATTTTACCTTCGTTTTGATTTTTCTTTATTTTTTTGTTTGTGTTGATTCCAGTTTTATTGAGGAGATGGATTTATAATAAGAATTCGATTTGAGTCATGTGACGCCTCATTTCCCAGGGGGTCACCCATTCTAGAACTACTCTAGCTCTAGCACGCTTAACTCTCATAACCTCTTGAATCTTGCTACCATTCAAAATGCTATAGCCGGATTATTTATATATATATGACTAATCCAAATTCTGGGGGTGTCACATTCTTCCCCCCTTTAAGTCCTGATGTCCACGTACCTTATGAGGAGCTGCACTCCACTCACAACAGTCATTAGCCGGGGAGCCTCGCTCTACCCGCTAAATAACCCTGGCTCAGTCGAGACTCATCCCACATTTCCGGCTGGTGAATGGCTCTGATACCAACTGTGACGCCCCACTTCCCAGGGGGTCACCCATCCTAGAACTACTCTAGCTCTAGCACGCTTAACTCTCATAACCTCTTGCATCTTTCTACCATTCAAAATGCTATAGCCGGGTTAAGAGATTTAGTCCTATTATGTCATTTATATATAGAACTAATCTAAATTTCGGGGATGTCACAAGTCATTTGATCCTTCCGTTGCAGAATTTCAATACTATGCGGTACCGGCGTGGATTGCGGTACTGGAACTCGCTGCGGATTTACAAAATTTTGTATCGGAGCGAATACTAGATTCTCAACATATACTTATATTATTGTAACGAAGGGTCATGGAATCACATTTAATTAAGTTAATACGTAATTTGACTACTAAACTTAAAGATCTGCATCTGAGTAAAGGTAGGGAGGTTAGAAAAGTAAAAAGATGTGCAAGAAAATATCTACAAAATGATTTAGAAAAGTATATTCGCCACCTTAAAATTTTGTTTGTTCATGTGTATCTTATACTTTTGGGCTACCCCGACCAATTTTTGCGTTAATGGTTAGGTAAGTTAATTTGGAGGGAAACTTTAGACCAGATTTTTCTCAAAGTCTTTGTTAATAATGGATGCGCCTCTAGTTTTGATGAAATTTTGGTTCACCATTTTTGCATTCATATTCCATTTGCACCTTTAAATTGATAGTGTTGGATATAAATATAATATATATATATATATATATATATATATATATATATATATATATATATATATATATATATATATATATATATATATTTTTGGCTACTATACTATTAATAATACTAAATTATTGGTGTTATCAAGTTTTCTATCCTTAGATCAACCCCTTTGATCATTTTCACCCGTTAGATTTTATTATTTTCCAACCACCTATTAAACCCAAGAGGCTCACTATCATCTCAACCACGCATCTTGTAATTCAATGGTTAAAAATTTAATAGTACCAATAACTTAGTACTATTAATAGTATTCCAGCCAATCTCTCTCTCTCTCTCTCTCTCTCTCTCTCTATATATATATATATATATATATATTATATAGGCTGGAATTCTATCGATAGCACAAGTCATTGATACTACTAATCTTTTAGCCCTTCGATTAAGAGATGTGCGGTTATGATTATTGGCTATTTATTTATGGATTAAAAATAGGTTCAACTCCTGCCCGTGGCAATAGACCCAGGAGACTAATAAGTTGAGTTGGATGAGCCCAATAAGTTGAATGGGGTTGCAGTCCACAATAGACCTAACGGCAAGAGGCCCAACAATAGACCGAACGTCTAGGTGGGTTGAGTCCGGTCGAGACCCGTGAGCGCTGTGTCTGTACGCTTTAAGTGAATTGGTTGCATATTTCTAACAGCTCGAGCTTTTGGGATTAATGGTTAGCGCCAACGATCCGACAATGATGATAGTGGTGCTTTAGGATTTAGTAGGTGGTTGGTTGAATAGTAGAAATTTTAGTGGACCACTATAATTCCAACCGTACATTCTTTCATTCAAGAACTGAAAACTTAGTAGCACCAATTATTTGGTGCTATCGATAGTATTTCAGTCGGACTATATATATATATATATATATATATATATATATATATATATATATATATATATATATATATAGCTACTATGCTATTGATAACATCAAGCACTTTGTGCTACTAAATTTTTAGTCGTTAGATATATCTTTTAATCATTTTTATCCGTTAGATCATATTATTTTTCCATCTACCTACTAAACTCTAAGGGTTCACTATCATCATAGCCGCACATCTCTTAATCCAATTGCTAAAAACTTAATAGCACCAATACCTTGGTGTTATCTATAGCATTTGTTTTACTAAATTGTAGATATATCTACGCACACTCTTTTTCTAGCGAAATTTTCGTTCCCTCTTCGCCTCTGAACATAAACTTGGAAGAGGCACAATGTAAATTCCTTATATTAATTCCTCATTTCTTCTTTTCTCTACTTGATTCTCTTTGCTTTTGCCACATATCAAGGGCAACTCCATGGGCAACTAAAAATTTATGCATTTCTAGAGGGCTAAATTACAAAAAAAAATTCTATAATATACCTTTTTTTTATTTTACCCATTGTCTTTAAAAAGCCTATATTTTGCTCCCTCGTAATTATGGAATTATACATTTCCACTCCCGCCGTCAGCATTCTGTTAGTGAGCCGTCAATTTCTTATGTAATATACCGAAAATACCCTTCAACAACCTCTTCTTCTCCCGATCGCTCCGAGGCCGAGCTCCGTCGCTCCGTGAGGGATCCCGCCGCCACCGTTGTCGGGAGCCCTCGGCGATCGTCGGCACAGTCGCAGCCCGGGCCCTCCCCGGCGACGGCGCTCCAGGTCAGGCGCGGCCCGAGGCTGGTGGGGCGCCAAGTGGCGGCGCCCCACTTGCTGAACCACTACGCGCAGCACGCGCGCGCAGGAAAGCGCGCGCGTGCTGGCGCAGGTCAGCGCGCGGGGCGCGGGGTGAGGGGGGCCGCCACGTGGCGGGCCCCCATAGGCCGCCGCGCGTTGACTTGCTCCCTGGGGGCGCTGCGCTTCACGCGTCCGCGCGGGGACACGGCTCCCTGGGCACCCCCGACCTCTCGGACGGCGGGGGAGACGACGACGACGACGACAGGGTGGGGAGGAGGAGGAGAGCTTCTCGGCGGGACGGGGGCGGGGGCGACGGTGGAGTCGGAGGGGAGAAACGCGAGGGCTCTGCGGCGCCGTCATTGTAAAGCACAGAGATAAGGAGGGCATTATCGTTATTTTGCCTATTCTGTTAACCCTGTTGCCCCCTAAAAATAATTACGTAATTACGAGGGGGCAAAATATAGGCTTTTTGAAGACAAAGGGGCAAAGTGAAAAAACGGTATATTATAGGAGAGTTTTCTGTAATTTAGCTTTTCTAGAGATATATAAATGATTATTCCATATTGAAAAAAAAAAAACAAATTTAATATGGTTTATCATATAGCTATTTGATCTTCTATACAACACAAGGACAAATTCCCTCTCCAAAAAGAGTTCAAAAAGAAAAAAGAGAAAAGGAAAAATCAAAATCAAACAAATGTCAAGTGAAGTGAATGCACCAAATTCTACAACAAAAACACTCTTTATTGGAGAAGCTCCATGGCTTTCAAAAGAGTAGGTGCAAACCTCTTTGTATCAAGCCTTATATCTTGTTTCCCCAAGTAAAATTCCCCTACTTTCTCCCACCCACTATTGTGAATTGCTACTGGGTCCTTTATAAGTGGATGATCCTTCCCAAACTTATCCATCAATGTACTCTCTTCTGCACTAATGCTATACTCCAAGTACTTCAACTTCATGTCGATTGCCGGGTCGCCGAAATCCATCTTAGCGATGTGCTCGAGCTTTCCGTAAGGCACAACTTGGATCATTACCGCGTTCGTCGGTAAAAAAACGCAGTTCGTTAGCCCCGCCCCATGCACGCCCATTAGCACGTCGCATGAGTTCATGATCCTCGCGAATTCTTCAAGTTTCACGTTGAATTTCTCGTCCGCCAACACCACCTCAAACCCTAGTTGCTCCGTGGATCGAACAATCTCCGGAACGTTGGTGAACCGCCGACTTTGACCACCCCTCGCGATGATCAAAAGCCGCGGCTTTTTGCCACTAGGGTTTTGGCTTAGCTTGATAGGGTTGTCTCTCTCTAGTGAGTAAGTGAGCCTCATGAACTTTGTGAAGTCCACTATGGAGTAGCCATTCGGAGCTTTCGCGGGATCGATACTAAACTCTTTGTGGTTCAATATACCGACGACGACATGCGGGTAGCACCGAATAAGATTATCCTTGTCCATGTCGATGAACTCGTAGTGCGACAATTTCTTGAAAATCGCATTATACTTGCCTATCCACCAAGGTTGGATGTTGGTTACGAGGAATCGAACTTCTCCGCCGAACCGTCGAGAAGTCACAAAGAGTGGGATTATAATGTCGGCGAAATCGTGCCAATAGTTCCCTGTGAGCCCACCGAGCGCGAATACTACCGCGGGAATGCGCTCTTTAACCGAACACGGGGGAGCTTCGTGGGGACCATTTACGGATTTTACGGTCACTTCCTTTATATCTCGAATATATTTTCGCGAATATGGTCGAATTTTCCACTCCTGAGGATTTGGATAGCTCATTTGGCTAGGTACATATAACACCGCAGAGGCACTTCCGACGACTCGAACATCGCCGTTCATCTCACAAAAGTCGAATTTCGGGTCCGATAAGTCGCAAATTGGCTTTGTTTGAGGGCCAAATTGGTTGGCATTTTGATTTCCTCCACCTATATAGAAATGAACAGTACTTAAACTTACACTTTTTTCTCTATGTTCAAAATATTTAGATTTCAAACAAAATTTCGGGTCGAATTTGGAGGGAAAATGAATTAAGATATATACCGAATGGTCTGAAATCGATCGCGTCTTTTTTCTGCACATCTTCTGTCATGAAAGGATTAATTTGTTGGGGGTTTTTCTCTTCTCCTTTGTTGTCACGCCGCCACTCAGCTTTTCTTTCGTCGCCTAAAATAAGAAAAAATGTGACTATAATTGAAGAAAAACAAGTGAATAATTAAACAATAAATAGTTCGGAAAGAAAAATATAAAAATAGATGTACCGAATTGATTCGAATCGATCGGATCCTTTCTCGGTGGATCATCATTCTTAAAAGGGTTCAAGTCCTCTGGTTTTCTTTCATTTACTGAGATAAAAAGATGATATTTTTATTAAAAACAGCAATTCACACAATTCATTCATTATAAACAATTAAGCAACAAATAGTTCAGAAGATGAACAAAAAAAAAAAGAGACATACCGAAATGATTTGATTCGATCGAATTCGTTCTCGGTGCATCATCATTTTTAAAAAAGTCCGGATCATTTTCGAATTTCTCGGCTCGATCTTCTTCCTGTTTGTCCTGTGGTTTTCTTTCATTCTCTGACATAAAAAGATGAGATTTTAATTGAAGTTGTCCACTGCAGCATTTTAATTATTTCCTACAACTCCATTTTTTTTTTTTTAAAAAAAAAAAACTAGAATCTGATTAATTATCTTCCTAATAGAATTGCTAAATTTACAAAGAAAATTTACTGGTATCATGATCAGTTGAAGAAACCGATGTTTTTCTCCGCTCTTCGGCGTCGTCTTCCTCCTCGAAAGGCTCCGATTTGGGGTCGAAGTTGTCGTTGCTCGGCTTTCGATCTTCTTTCAATCCTGCATCTTCTCAGTACCAAATAATTAACACAATTCATTGAAGCAAAGACCCCCCAAAAAAGAAAAAAAAAAAAAAAAAAAGAAGAAAAACTTGAATTTGAAAAATCTCAAAGAGAAATACTAGTCTTATCTTGCACCAAGGGGCTCATGTTAGCTCCATAACTCGGCGAAAATCGCGAAAAAGCTGCAAAATTCAGCACAAATTAACATCAAAGAAAAGTAGAAAACTCAGATTTAAAAGAGACATAGTGTTGTTGAAGTTCATAGACTTACCATTCGGAGCTCGAATCGCGAATTGCTCCGAGACCATGCAGTATGTGAGCAAGATCAAGAAGAACCCGACGATCAATCCGAACCTGAGATAACTTTGCGTTACCGCGCGGTTCAAGTTCTTGAGAACCTTCATCTCAGAACCCATGATCTTCTTGATGTACCTCAATCTGATCTCTATAGTAGGAATTATTAATTGTTTCCTAGTTATATATGGTAGTGTTTTTCTAGGGGAATATATATATATATTCAACTCTTTGTTGTTGTTGTTGTTGTTGTATTGCTTATGTTAACTCTACTTTGGTCATGTGACAATTACAAGTACTCTAATGAGGTATGAAATTTGTGAGTTGACTTGCTATATACTCTTCAATCAATTGCTTTTGTGATGAAGACCATTTCCTCCTCACAACAATGCTTTTGTGAGGAGGAAATTTTGGTATACCTATCTATCTACCTACCAACTGTTTTTCTCTCTATTAGAGCAAAATATGATGCTCCCTCCATTGATAGATACATGCACATAAAATTCTTTGGAGCTGTTAGAATTTGATTAGTTTTGTAATTAAATTTTATTTGGATTAGCATTAATATTTAAATATGTTGAAGATAAATTAATTTAGATTTAAATATTAATTAGAGTATATTTCTAAATATACTAGATTTTGGTATGTTCTAGTTGATGCAGTATATATAATGCATTAAGGCTAAGTCTTGGGTGGAGTACGGTTCAAACTTTTAGTTTGAACCGATCGTATTATACAAAAAGAGAAAAAGGCGTATGCACGGTAAGCACGAGTGCATCTAAGAAAGAAAATAGAAAAGTTTTCTAAATTTATAGAATACGAGAGAAGGGTGAGAGAGATTTTGGGTTGAAGCTACTATATTGTAGAAGAGGAGTCAGTGGTTAAAGGTGAGAGAGATTCTGGGTTGAAGCTACTTTATTATAGAAGAGGAGTCGACGTAATTCTTCTTTTGGTTAATTAATCTTATTTCACCCGTATATTTTTCTGTTTTGATTTTTTTTTTTTTTCTCTTTGTGGTTGTGTTAGTTCCACCTCTGTTGAGGAGATGAATTTATAATAAAAACTCAATTTGACTTTTTCACTGTAGAATCTTAACACTAGACGGTACTGGAGTGAATTGCGGTATCGGAGTACCGAAGTGGATTGCGGTATCGAAACGGATTGAGGATTCACAGAATCTGATACCGAGACGAGTACCGAATTTTCAACACGGACTAATTAAAAATATGCAATTAGACTTCATTTTGGAGTTTTTTTTTTTTTTTTTTTTTTTTGAAAAATAGAGAAAGATAGAATGTTATCCTTTTATTCATTAGTAAAATAATTTAAGATCTTAAAAAAAAAAAATAAAAATAACAAATTCCAAAAAAATCTTCTCTGCAGTATTGCAGGGACAACTCTTTTATTTTTACTGGCCATAGGATTATTTTTGTTTAATTTCTTATTTACTTTTTTTAAAAAAATATTATATTATTTATTTTATTTTTAAAAAAAAAATAAATTTAGTAAAAAATATAAAATAATTAAAATTTTCTTTTGTTCGGAGAGGAAGACAATGTCATTGCCCACGCCTTCCAATCACATGCTGCCACATGGTCATCTTAGACAAGTCTTAGAAGGAAGAACATGTATGATTGCATCTTAGTCCTCCAATTTTTCTCATATCAATTTTTGGTTGGTTAGATAATGAAAAGCCAGTACATATTCCATCACATTTCGCTATATCAGATTGCTCAGTTGATTTGACATCGATTTTATTTTAATTTTGAATCCTTGTAACTTATTATTAAGGAAAAGAGACATTTCAATTTGAAATATCATAACTTATTATTGGATGATTAGAGAGAAAGAAAAATAAAGTGGAAATAATATAAAGCCCAAGACAAGTGAAGTTGAAAAGATATAATAAAGGCTTAATTAGAACCTCATGGGAGAGTAATCCACTTAATTTTTTCTTTTTCTTTTTTTTTTTTTTCATTTGCTATTGATGCTTCTGTCACTACTTTTTTTTTTTTTCATTTGCTATTGATGCTTCTGTCATAAAAAAAAAAAAAAAAAAAAAAAAAAAAAAAAAAAAAAAAAAAAAAAGATTTTTTTTTAAATATTTTGATTTTTTAAAATTTTGACGCTTTAAAGTATCAAAAATTTAAAATAATAGTGAAGTTTATTATTTAATAAATTAGTTTTATATAATATTTTTTGAAACGTCGGTATTTGCTATATTATAAAGACGTTTGGAGATATTTCTTTTCAACATCGTCTAAAAATATTCTTATTTTAAATAAAAAAATATATAGTCGTTAAGATTTAGTTAATTTTATAATTAAATCTTATTTGAATTAGAATTAATATTTAAATCTGTTAGAAATAAATTAATGTAGATTTAAATATTAATTAGAATAGAATTTCTAAATAGACTAGAATTGGATACATTCTAGTTGATGCATTATATATAATGCATTAATGTTTAAGTGTGGAGTATGGCTCAAGCTTTGAAGTGACCGTACTATACAAAGAGAGAAAAATGTGCATGCATCGTGTGCACGGGTGTATGTGAGAAGGAAAAGAAAGAAGTTTTCTACATTTATAGAAGACGAGAGAAGGATAATAGAGACTCAGGAGTAGGGCTCGGATTGAAGCAACTCTATTTTAAAAGAGAAATCGGTGTAATTCTTCTCTTGATTAATGAATCTTATTTCAACTTTATATTTTTGTGTTTTAATTTTTCTTCTCTTTGTGGTTGTATTGGTTCTAGTTATATTGAGGAGATGTGTTTATAATAAAAATTTGATTTGATGTTTTTATTGCGAAATTCAAACATTAGATGGTACCGGCGTGGATTGCAATACCCGAGCTAATTATAAATTTACAAAATCTAATATCAAGACGAGTACACTCTCCGACAAGCCCAAGGTGAGCCATTGACTCAGTAACATGTCCAGATCATGACGCTCACCTTTATTTCCAGTTTGATCAATGATTACCTATGTTGTAGCCTAATGGCTAATTTGGACTTACAAGTTTATGGACCAACTTTGCCCTCAAACTCGTGAGCACGAGTTTTGTCGCGTCAAAATCTACGCGTTGGAACTTACAGCGCTGTCTCTGATTTCCTAGATTTAGAGAACGAGTTGAAACACACTGAAAATAGGGAACTCATATAATACAATATGAATCTAAAGCTTCGTTAAGTATTGCCACAATTCAAGCAATGATCAACTCGCACCCTCATCACCACTTCACCCTGCATCTCCATTGAATCATTTGGCACGATGATCTGATCCCCTTCTATCTTTGGCCCTTTTCCGTGAATTGCGGCCCTTGATCTTCCACTTCTCAACACCACCAGGTTGACGGGACAACTCAATTTCTTGCACCTTGCGCTTCCTACATTGCATCGGAAAAAAGCCAATTAACAAAAGTATACAAGAATGCTTATCTACAGTATATATATTCACAGCAATGAAATAGTTCAGAAGTGGCCTATGAATCAACCAATTTGATGGAATGAATATACCAGAATAGTAGAACTTAATAATTTAGAATGGAGATTAAAAACTACTGCTGGTATTTCAACTGAGTGACAGAGCTTTAGAGAAGCTTCTAATACCAATTAAAAGGAGGAAAATGGATTTAAACCCACATAATTATAGAACCGAAGGGGCTTAGGAATGGCTCTATTGCCATACCATGCCATCCAAAAGATCATATTGGTAGCCAATAACCAAGAAGACCGGCATAAGTACTAACTCCAAAAGAGCCATAAAGAGATTCTCATTCGGATAGACAGTATTACCTATAAGCCTTGAGATTATGGTCAAATAGCAATTCATCAGCCAATGTTGCCTTCCTCTCTTTCTTTGTCAGCCTGCCTGAGAAGAACTCAGATGCAGTTTCAATAACTGTGCCCACCTAAACATGTGACATGCAAACAAATTAGTCATTGCTAACAAACTACATAGAACTTCAATGATGTTATTCACTATCACAGTAATGAAAAAGGCCCACCTGAAAATACTTGGGAAGGGTCTTGGACTTGTCACCTTTCTTGAAGTGCCTTTTGGGGTCAATCACACTCCTCAACTGCAGCATAAATGAATAGTCTCATCACGATAATTCTTTTTCAACAGTATAATTAGTCATGTATCTCTCTTTTCTACATTATATTTAGTGCAAACAGGATTTTATCTAACATCATGCATTTTCAACAAGATAATGTGAAGGCAGTGGCAGTTTGAAGTAGAAATAAGTTCATTCATCGTTATGTATGTATCTTTAACATGTCACCTGTAATTACAATAAACATAACAGAGAACATATTCTAAATGTCCGGAAGTGTCAGCATGAAAAGATTCCTAAAATTAAGTAGCAGATGAAAATACCAATATAGCTCGAGAGACCTTACTAATGAAACTGGTCATAAGTGATATAACTTAATACAATAACCTCCAAGACGAGATGTAGACTTTTTGGGGGAAAAAAAAAAAGAAGGATGCAGAACTTTATATACTCTACATCTTAATTTTTAGAAATCGAGAATTCAAATTTGCCCTACTGCACTAGTCTATAAGCTCCTACATATTTACAAGCACTCCAAAAATTATTTTGCCATACCATAAAGGACAAACATTACGAGTTACATAATGAAGCTTCTTTCCATCCACATAAAAAAAGACCACATTTTGTTTACACTTTGAACTCTAAGTACTATGGAAACTGATAACAACAATAGGGCAAATAGCGCACCTTGAGAATCTCTAGATCCTTCTTTAATTCAGGGGTGATAGATGGGGCAGGTATGTCAAACCTATAAGACAATTAATTATCATAGAGGCACACAGACAAGTTAGAAGCGAAACTAGAATTTATTTGACATCTGCTTACCAACTCGTGCCAGCGGTATCTTTCAAATTTTTCTTCATCAACTTATTCAACTTTCTTGGGTCCCTCGGAGGAACAAACAATCCATCTATAAGCTCATTCTCATGCTTCCAAGTGGGTTCTTTTATTTGCAACGTTCCTGCACTATTTTTTGCCTCTTTAGAGAAGATAGGCACCTTGGGAGCCCATGATAGACCAATTGATGCTTCGCTCTGCAGCATGTTACCTTGAACGAAAATTTCAAGTCCTCGTAAATTTACTATACAAGCAAGCATACAAAGAAAATAAAGGCAAAAGTTAAATAACTGAATGCTGGTTCGAATATTCTACGACATCACAATCGATTCACAGAAGACATGTAATGAGGCATTTTTGAACAATGAATAATTATAACCTAAGCCAAACAGATAAGATTAACTCGATATCTATGGTTTAGATCAAAATAAGAACTTATTATCTACTAAAGCCGTCCCAAATTTACAACCCCTCGTAAAAAAAGCCAATACCATATTGTTACAACATATATTAAAAATTATTTTTAATAGTTTTACATACAATCAAACATCCCTAACTAAAACCAACAAATATTATTCTCGATTTAGTCCAACAATTCGAACCCAGAATTGAATCTTACCTCCTTACAATGTTCGATTTAGTAAGGAGTTTCTTGGTGATTTTCTTCAAGCGATCCGCTTACAGAAAAGTATTCTCTTTATGGGTTGAGGTTGTGGGCTTTATAAGTGTCTTACTTTATGGGGTTCCCTTAAAGAAAAATATTCTCTTTATGGGTCAAGTTTGCTCAAACTTTAAATTCAAGAATCCAAATAATTTTTAAGTATTTAACTTTCAATATAAGAGAGATGATAAGTAAAACAGCTAGGATTATAAAGGAATGACACATATTCGCACATTATGATCTATTTGTTCGTTCACCATATGCTAGGCCCCCCTATTAGAGATTCGGAATGTTGCAAAAGTAGAATTCTTCAAAAAGCTATACTATATTTTTACTAAAAATCTTTGGAACAAGTTATTGCTACAGCAAATCAAAAAATAATTACTACAGCATTAGTTTTTTAAGCCCACAAGCATTTTCATTTTCTTAGCATTTTGCCATGACGAATGAGAAGAGATTATTAACTTAATTGCACTTATTGTATTTAGAGCAGGTTTATTAAATGCAGTTATATCTACCATATTAAACATTGTCCAGCCTGAATACACCTCTTCATTATTTAAGGACCACATTTATTTTAACAAAACCTATTACACTTCCAAAAGACCAAAAGGCAAATTACATAAAAGTAGGTCTACAAAATCAGATACATGTAAAGCAGGTCGATTGATCATCACAACGCTAGACCTGTTGTGAAGGATTACAAGCAAAAGCCCAACATCGACTATCGTAAACTGTTCACTCCTTTCGCCAGATTGAGGGTTTTACAGCTTACAATTGCACTGGGAGTCAAAAGCAATGGAAGATCCATCAGATGGACTTCCAATCTACCTCATCTAATTTAATGTTAGCCATATTGCCTCACCTCATTTTCTAAATCATATTTCATGAACTAAGAAGTTAGCCGCATTACCTTCCTCATTTACTAAATCATATTCAAATATTTAGCCCACTTCTTTTTCTGATAATTGAAGACAATGTAATAACTTCCTAAGTAGCTAAGTGTTATATCTTCAACGACCACTCAATGTCTTCTATTTGAAGAATTTTTGCTTCAGTCTAATATCGCACTCACAAAGAGATTGCAGTTCAATCACTCTCAATATAGCAGCATGTCTAGAGCAATTATTTGGCTAAAATTACAAAGCTTGAATAGACATAGGAGTATCATTTATTTTGTAGAACACCTGCAAATGGACATATGAACTTCAAACTTTTGCATTTTGCTACACAACCTTCTCGATTGCTTGCATGTGGTATATCTGCACATTTATGCACCACACTGACATCTCCCTGTACATTCACCAACTCTCATTTCGGGCATCAAAATTTTGTAGCATTGAAAAAATATTCAATACACTGATGATAAAATTGGTGACATGAGATGGAGAGTTCCAAGTCTAATAGCTTTATATTTTTAGCTAAATTTATTTTAAAAATAAACGAAACGAATAGCATGCTATCTTTCTCTCAAAAAAAAAAAAATTATCTTCTCAAATTATATTGAACTATAAATTATTTTAAATCAATTATTTAATATTTAAACAATTTAATTTTATTATTTAATGTTTGTTTTTAAAAAATTTAGTTCCTTCAATTGAAAATTTTCCGACTCTTCTCATTCCCAACTTTTAATGAATTAATTATAAACTCTTTTCATTCCCAACCCCGCATAAATTAATTGTGGACTCGAAACCTAATGAGCTACTTATACACCTAAAATCAAATTCTGCACACGACTCTTCTCACCCACCTGCTATATCACTAAAAGTCAACCAATTTCTTAAAAATCTGCAAGAAAGAAAAGGAGATGCAACACCAAACTATCCAACTGTTATACTGAAACGAAGCCACATTTGAACCAGTTTAGCAAATATTCATGGGTTTCCACTGATTAGTTTAATCACATTTATTGACGATCCTGGAAATATTCAATCTCATATTGTCATATTTTGTGAGGGCTTTCGCTAATGATTAAAGTAGTTCTATCTTCTTCTCCCATCTCCACGGACAGATCAAAATCTCTCTTTTCTGCAACAAATCAGCAATTTGCCGCACCTTTCTGTACCCACAGTTTTTTCTGCAAAATAGCAGTAAAAAACCCTAGATCCCACACAAACCCTCAAGTACAAGCAGTCGATCTATCATCGAAAATAGTTGTTGCCCTACAAACAGTTCTGAATGGGTCGATCGAGCACGGAAAAGCACGTGAAGCGGGAGATCGACCACGAAGTGGTTCTAGGGATTTGTCCCATCTCGATCGCCAGATTGCGAAACCCTAATTGAAAAAGGATCTCGAGCAAGAAGAAATGAAGAGGGAGGGATCGATCGATGCTTACCTTGGAGGAGGCGAAAAGGAGATCCCGATAGGAGAATCGCCCCGCGATCAATCGAGATCGAGATCGCGATCGCCGCAGAGTCGCGTACTCTCCGCCCCCCTACTCAACAAACCCTCACGGCGCCGTTGGAGAAGACGACGGAGACTCCGTTTTATAATTACAAAATCGAAAAAAAAAATATTTTATGCATCCGTTCATCCGAAATAAAATTACAGAAAAATAAATAAAATATATGATTATCACTAGTTTAAATTGGACTGAATATTAATATAATTTAGTGTAACAGAAAATATATTATTTTTTGAAATTATATTTTAGTTTGCTCCAATATCACAACATAGTTTTTTTATATAAATAAATAAATAAACTAATTTCAAATTTGATGAAGAAAAATTTTGGTTTAAAATTTATCATATCTTTTATTTCCTTGCATGTTTTTATAGCTAGCATTGTAAGGGGAAAGATCAACCGTCCCTAATGCAGGTGGCAATGGGTTTGGTGATTGATACCTGAGACTCGAGTTCGAAGTCTAGTTGCTTTATATTTTCAACTAAGTTTATTTCAAAAATAAACAAAGCGGATAGCATGCTACCTTTCTCTCTTAAAAAAAGAATTGTAAGAAGAAATCTGACATGCTGCGTGACCAGCAACACAAAATGCGTGCATTTTATGATTTAATGAAATAGTTGCAGCCCACTATTGTTTCCCATAATAGGCCATGAAATAGCATAATTTAAAAGGCAAAATTAATCAAAAAGATTAATTTAATAGTAGAAAACTTATAAATATCAATTGCTTGGTACTTTTACCAGTATATTAGCCGAATTTTATAAGGGGGCGTTTGGTTCATATTATCTTGCCAAAATTATAAGCAATCCTGTCAGGAGGATTACTATGTTTAGTTTATTCAGTCGGTAATCCGTTTGGTAATGTAGCATTACAAATTATGCAAGATTACACTAAAAATATTACCGGAGTGCAGGTATCTCACATTACTAAGGCGGATAACATTGCATATCATTTAAATTACAATTTTACCCTCCAACCCATGAACCGATTCAATATGATATTTTTAAAATTTTAATTTAAAATTTTGAAGTATCAAATTTTTAATTTTATATTTCAAATTTAAAATTTAAATTAAACTTTAAATTTAAAAATTTAAACTTTAAAATTTTTAAATTTTAAATTTTAAATTTAAATTTAAAAATTTAAAATTTGGATTTCAAATTTCAAAATTTAAAATTTTAAATTTTAAATTAAAATATTAATTTTTTTATTTTTATTCAGATTTTAAATTTAATATTTCAAATTTTAATTTTAAATTAAATTTTAAATTCAATTACACATTAAAGTTATAATTTAATAAAAAATAATATTAAATTTGACCATAAAAGTAATTTTGAAATCAACTATTCATTATTGTCAGAATTACTGAAATTTATAATGTTAGGATTTGATTAGATTTGTAACTGAATCCTAATTGGATTAAGATTAATATTTAAATCTTAAAGAGATAAGTTTGTTAAGATTTAAATATTAATTAGAATAAAAATCTATTTAGACTAGGATTTGGATAGCTTTTGATGTAAGCTATAAATATATCATATGTGTTATTATTTTAATGTGGTGTTAAGGTAGATATACCCACGGTGGTGGTAATACCCATGGAGGTGGTGGGGGCTAGGATTTAGCCACACCCATGTAGTGGTATTCACACCCACGGTGGTGGTAACACCTCCTGGTATCCACACCCACGGTGGTGGTAACACCCAAGGAGGTGGTGGAAGCTAGGATTTAGCCACACCCATAGTTTTCTAAGTTTATAGAAGACGAGAGAAGGGAGTCTTCTAGGTTTATAGAAGACGAGAGAAGGGTGAGAAAGATTCAGGAGGAGGGCTTGGGTAAGGGAGTCTTCTAGGTTTATAGAAGACGAGAGAAGGGTGAGAGAGATTCAGGAGGAGGGCTTGGGTTGAAGATACTCTATTGCAGAAGAAAAGAGGAGTCGGTGTAATTCTTTTCTTAATTAATGAATCTTATTTCATCCGCATATTTTCTGTTTTGGTTTTCGTCTTTTGGTGGTTGTGCTAATTCCAGTTATATTGAGAGGACGGGTTTTTGGTAAAAATCCGATTTGACGTTTTCGCTGCGGAATCCCAACACTAGGCGGTACCGGTGTGGATTGCGGTATCGAAGCGGGTTGCGGATTTAGAGAATCTGGTACCGGGGCGAGTACCGGATTTTTCCAACAATTGGTATCAGAGCTAAAGGTTGGCGATCCTCAGGAGATATCGACATCAGAGTACTGGATTACCGATCATCACGGGAGGCGATCACAATTTGATCTCACTAGGCGTGTTGGACTCGAAGGTATGTAATTTTTCGGCTTCAGGTGGAGCTAGAGAGTCCAAAAGCGAGATCGGAGATGTAGTCGCTCAAGGTGGAGCGGAGGAGAGCTCGATGTAGCGATTGAAGATTACAAATCAAATCAAGGTGGAGATTGTTAGGATTTGATTAGATTTGTAACTGAATCCTAGTTGGATTAAGATTAATATTTAAATCTTAAAGAGATAAGTTTGTTAAGATTTAAATATTAATTAGAATAAAAATCTATTTAGACTAGGATTTGGATAGCTTTTGATGTAAGCTATAAATATATCATATGTGTTATTATTTTAATATGGTGTTAAGGTAGATATACCCACGGTGGTGGTAATACCCATGGAGGTGGTGGGGGCTAGGATTTAGCCACACCCATGTAGTGGTATCCACACCCACGGTGGTGGTAACACCCAAGGAGGTGGTGGGAGCTAGGATTTAGCCACACCCATAGTCTTCTAGGTTTATAGAAGATGAGAGAAGGGAGTCTTCTAGGTTTATAGAAGACGAGAGAAGGGTGAGAGAGATTCAGGAGGAGGGCTTGGGTTGAAGCTACTCTATTGCAGAAGAAAAAAATGAGTCGGTGTAATTCTTTTCTTAATTAATGAATCTTATTTCATCCGCATATTTTCTGTTTTGGTTTTCGTCTTTTGGTGGTTGTGCTAATTCCAGTTATATAGAGGACGGGTTTTTGGTAAAAATCCGATTTGACGTTTCGCTGCGGAATCCCAACAAGGCGGTACCGGTGTGGATTGCGGTATCGAAGCGGGTTATTGCGGATTCAGAGAATCTGGTACCGGGGCGAGTACCGGATTTTTCCAACATATAATATGAACTAAACATAATAATTTTATATACAATATAATTCAATATTATATTACTATATTAAACCAAACACAGTAATATAAGATACGCAGTAATACAAGATCAGTAGTAATCCGATTCAGTAATCTTAAATATCTGATTATATTGACATCACCTATAATGCTATATAATGCGAACCAAACACGCCATAAGATTATACTTTTGCTTTCTTCGGTACGATTGTAAAAAATATATCATAACCGACTCATTGTGATATACATAATGTGATACTATGTATGTTTGCACCATAAGTAAAGCAATCTTGTCGCAATTCGTGATCGAAATTTTTTTAAATCTGATTCTAATTCGGAATCAGAATTAACTTTTTAAAATCAGAATCAGAATCAATTCTGATTAAAAAAATCTGATTCTGATTTTTTAAATCAATTTTTAGATTTTCCGGATCGAATAATAAAAGCAGATAAGCTTACTTCTTGAAATCTGATTTTAATTTTCGACTTAAATTTTAAAATTTTATTTTGATTTAATATTTAATTTTAAAGTTAAAATTAAAATCTTAAATTTGAATTTTTTAATTTCAAATTTTAACTTTTAAATTCTAAATTTCAAATTTTCAAATTTTAAATTTACTTATTAAATTTCAAATCTCAAATTTTAAATTTCAATTTTAATATAAATTTTAAATTTTAAATTTAAAAAAATTTTAATTTTCAAATTAACCATTTCAAAATTTTAAAATAAAATATTTAATTTTTTTAAATTTTAAATTTTAATTTTTAAATTTTAAATTTTAAACTTTTAAATTTTAAATTTTATGTTTTAAAATTTAAATTTGAAAATTTAAAATTAAATTTATAATTTAAAAATTTTAAATTTTAAATTTATTTTTTTAAATTAAAATATTAAATTTTAAATGGTAAATTAAAATATTAAATTTTAATTTATTATAAAAATTTAAATTTTAAATGGTAAATTTAAATTCAAAATTAAATTTTAAAATATTGTAAAATAAAATTGAGTAAAAAATTTATTATTTGCCAACAAAAAAAAAAAATTGCTAAACTGTTTTACAATATTATATCATTTAAGAAAAATTATTTTCTATTTTAATTCAATCAAATACTCTACGGTTTTTGACCAAATTAAAATTTCAAACCAAGATTAATTTTGCTAAAATTATTTTTTCAAAATCTAAGCCAAAGAAAGTTCTAAATTAACATTTTTCCTTTTGAGGCTGCATAGATGACAAATTTTTGTGCAGTACTGATGTACACTTCTCTCTTATACTATTTTGGTGTAAACGTTTGTTTAATAACTCTTGATCATTATACCAAATTTGTTAGTTCAAATAAATTATTAAATATCATCCTAAACCGGTTCTAAATAATGTATTGGTTGGAGTAGAGCTATAATGCAATTAATAATATGAAAATATTCTTTATTATCATTTTTTCTTTTTTTTTTGATGCAGAATAGTATTAATATAATGGCTAAGAGGTAGAAAACGAACACTATGCTATTGATCCTCCCTATATAATAAATATCTTAATCATCATGCAATCTCATTGATAAAGTAAGTATATGTAGGGAACCGGGGCTCTATTGACCAGCTGAGTGGGATAAGCCGATGTTTGCTATAGAACCCAGTCGAGAGCCGGCTGGAGTGGGTTCGGATCCCTGAGTCTGATGTCGTGATGGACAGTTGAGCGTCACGGTTTGGGCTTTCGAGAGTGGTCTCGTTTCGGGTCTCAGAATCAGCTGACTTGGTGACGAGTCGAGTGATACAGCCGAGATGTCTCAGCCGAGTCGAGTGATTACTGTAGTACGGACAGTCGAAGGCGTGGTAGCATCAGGCGATCAACCGAGAAGAGTTGAGTCGAGAGAGTGATCAACTGAGTGGTCACTGTGGTTGCATCAGCTGATGGGATTAGCAGAGTTGTTGGGAACTCTGTCGTGGCGGGCTGGTGCCAGAGAATGAGTAGGTTTTGGAAAACTATTTGGAGACTGACAGTGTCAACGTGGCAGCTAGCAGGTCAGCAAAGGCCGACTTTTTCCTCCTAGTTGTTCCTATTTATTGCGCCCCATCATCCAAGGGATAGCTTTTTCTCCCTACACTCAACAAACCCTCACGGCGCCGTTGGAGAAGACGACGGAGACTCCGTTTATATATGATACTTTTTTTTTTTTTAATTAATACTAATGAAGTGCCCGCGCTGCGCCGCGAGTATAATTTCTTCAATAAATATTATTTTTTATTTTATATTTTCGATAAATATTACATAATTTTCATTGTTTCGTGGCTTCTATTTCGCAATCTTCGCTTAGTCTCTAAATAAAAGAAAAAATTCTAAAAGTAGTGGCACAAAACAAATGGATGATTAGATCACTCAAACAGAACAAACAAAATCTCACAGTATGTAGGAGAACAGCGGGAAATAAAAACTAAAATTATAGAGTAATAGAGAAAGACAAACCAAAAAGAAAACAAAAAAATATTTTGCTCAGAGCTCCCTTTTAATTAATTATTGTTAGATTCACGCGAAAACATTTTATTTAGCATCGGTGAGTGATTTGAATTCATCAGAGTCCGCAAAATGAAAGCAAGAGCGATGAAATTTAACCAAAAGTATTTAACTGCATCTTATGTCTAACCCAGCCGGAAATCAGATTCTTAAGAATGAACACAAACCAAAACACAAACAGCACAAAAATGAAAGTTAAATGGGAAGTGATCTGAATCAGATTTTAGAATAACATGAATACAAAACTGAACCGTTTAAAGTCAACGAATAACTTACAACTATCGTTTGAGTAGGAATTGTATACTATGTTTATACTTCAAACGACATTGCTCGCTCTGAAGAGTTCAAACTGGGTTACATGTAATAAAGGGATTCCTTGACATACATATCTAATTAATTAAGCAAGCAAGGACTGTTGGCATATTTAATTAGAGGCATGCTAGGAGAAGCCACCAAGCTGCTGGAACCGAGTCGTTGCTGAAGCCGCCTTCGCGTCGTCGCCGAAGTCGCCTTGTCCATCATGCGTGTCTCCACCGAGTCGCTGCCCCGCGCGTCTAATTAGTTTTCAGGAATTTATTCCATAGGACAAATCCTAAAAATCTTAGAAAGAAAACAACAAAAAGAAATTACAAAATTGAATAATTCTGAACATTACGAAAATAAATTAAAATCTAAACAAATCAACCTCACCCACATTCGATTCTGCATCATAGGAAAGTGTCAATCGATTAGGCATCATAGGCAAGTACTTAAGTCAAAAAGAAGGAAATCACAGGCCCACCAAAGATAGAATACGGTCCTATGTCAAGGAATTCTGCAGAAATTGTGTGACAAATTGTAACTCAAATCTAATACCAACTGTTCATATCACATGCTCACTGGACATCACAAGTTGAAATGGCCAATACAGGTTGAGCCTTGTTGCATGAGACTCACAAACTAACATAATACATAAGAATCAGACAAAGCTAGAATGATTTTGTAATAATCGTGAATTTTAAAAGTTAAATCTTAAAGTTTAAATAATTTTCTAGAATAAATAAATTATAATATAATTAAACCCCAAGAACCCCTTCCAACCCTGCTATTTTCAGCAAGGTCCACATTTGTAGGTGTAATGTGTTGTAAACACCCTCCACAAGTCTCCTCATCCAAAAACACACATCAAGATACAAGCACTTTAGCAAGAATATCCTAAATTTTATAGTAGTTCACGTATATCGAGGCGATTCAATCGTCGAAAATAAAAACGGACGACACCACAATGCTCGGCTCGTCGAAACCTATCAGGTACCTATTTTGGTTCGCTAAAATTAGGTCTCGAGAACTCGCAAAAGCATCCACACGAAGAACTAATAATAATATGGCATGCTTTTCGAGGCCCTAGGCTTGTCGAAATCAAAATCAGATCGTGCCATCACGTTCAGCTCGCTGAGACCTATCAAAACGAGTATACGCATCAATAGGTTCGGGTCTAGATCGGCTAAAAAGGGCAAGATTTAAAAAATAAATTCGAAAACTTCAAGTTACTATTCACACTTAAGTCACTGTGCAAAAATTCAAAACTATATAATTTAATTCAAAATTCTCGGTCTCTACAGTCGCACAGTTGATGCGGGGTGCCATCAATTTTTTGCGGTGGTACCGTTTGTGTGTGGCAGTCACTGCTGAGCATGTTGCCTTCCCGCCGTCCGTGTTCCACCAGGATTTGCGATCCGGGTGGATTTCGTGTTGCCGAGAATGATGTATTACCTTTTATATCTGCCCGATAGTTGTAGGTGTTTCGACTGCTTGTGTGTGGATAGATAGTAGTAAAGGTATACTTGTGATTGATTGGCATATATTTTATAATATTTGACTGTGTGGGTAGGAAATAGAATATATTATTATTTTATTATTAGGGGACTTATGTGGATTAATTGTTTGATTGCACGGATTTTGATATATGTATTATTTATAGTATGATTGAGTTTATTGATTATCCGAGGATCCATGTTATTGACCTAGGGGCCTAGTGTATTAGTGAATATATTTAGTGGGCAATTACTCGTTTTGCGTTTTTATTTTGTGTGGTTAGTTAGATAGAGATGAGTGGTATCAAGATAATGATATATGTGTTACCTCATAGAGATATATATGATATCTCATCTTAGTCTTGGTGTTTTGTGGATTGTTAGTCGGCCGTGGGTCAATGTGTGTGTGCGCGCCTAGGGCACTGAGATCGAGTTGTTTGATACTTTTAACTTTGGAGGCTCATGAGCTATATTTTGGGGATTCTATTTTTGAGCTGTGGGTGATATGATGGATCATCGTTTTGATTATAGCCTGTGTAACATCTATAGAATTTGAATTAATCCTATATATAAGGTATAAATAGGACTAAATCTCTTAACCCGGCTATAGCATTTTGGGTGGTAGCTAGGCTCAAGAAGTTAAGAGGGTTGAGCGCGCTAGAGGTAAAGTAGTTCAAGGATGGGTGACCCCATGAGAAGTTGGGGCGTCACAGCCTGTAAGCCACATCGAGCTTTCTTAGGATTTACCGGTACGGGACACCATGGTAGAGGGAGGTAGGTGGGCGTCTACTGTTGACGAGCGCACCAGTAGTTGTGTAGTCCGGACAGTAAGGAGAGATGACAGGTGCCTATCTGTTGCCGGGTGCACCAGCGATTGTGTAGTCTGGGCAGTAGGCGGCGCAAGCTTGACAAGATTGTTTAGTTGGTCAGTTCATAATTGGGTTTGGTGTACCGTTGAGCTAGTCGGTATCGTGCTATATGTATGAGTCTGGTTTAGTTAGACATTGCCTCTTCTTTGGGGTTTTTCAGTTGATAGGAAGATATGGTTAGTAATGTCTTGGGGTCTAATTGAGATGATAACACAATGTTATGTAGGTTTTACTATATTAATCTTTGCTACTTGCTTATTATTGCAGTTTTTCTTTATCTTGCCTTTGATAGACTTAGTGGATAGGCTGTGATTGTTGCTGACCATAACCACTGGAAATTACTGTTTTGTAGTTCTCACGCCTTCTTATGGTCTAATTTTTAGAGTCTTTTGAGCCAGCTCTGTATCAAGATAAAGGCATTGTACCACACACAGTATCTCCTACCCAGTTTTTTTTTTTTTTTTTTTTTTTTAGATAAACCACATACTTTGTAGTTTTGGATAGATTACATTGTACTTTGGAACCAACAAGGTTAGGGCCTTTTATCTATATTTATATTTTAGGAAGTGAATCTTATATGAATTATTGTACAATAATAGTTGATAGCTTAATTTTACTTACGCTCTGATACATATTTAGTTGTAAACTTTAAATTCTTTTGCATATTAGTTTTGAATGCTTTGCATATGTGGGGATGCGTCCTCGCACACGTGCGTCTCAGGCCACTTCCTTTGACGTTGGTGGGAGAGAGAATTCTCCAAATAAATTTTTAATGTTTTTTTATTTTTTAATTTTTAAGTTTGAAACAATCAATCAATCAATTCTTTAAATTGCCGTATAAAACGCGATTGTTTTTTACATTTTCTTTAGGGAAATGGCCTACATCGTTTAAAATTTTAAAATTTTTTATATTTAATTTTTAATTTTATTTTATAGGACATTATTTTGATAATTATAATATTATATATAGGTTTTTTATAAAAAAAAAAATCCAACTTATTCGTAATTAATTCTTTTCCAAAACGGGTTAATGGATTCAAACCGAATGTGACCGTCGTTTACCCTCTTCTTTTCCTCGGCTACTTCGTCTTTCAAAGAGGTCTCCGATCTCTCTCCTCCCCTCTCATGGCGACGATCACTCTCCCCAAACTCGGCGC